>BPLR01004918.1:0-102722 GCA_021605095.1 Caerostris extrusa | reverse complement strand
CAGTTACAAACAATTTCTTTTAAAAATAATAAAAACTTTGTTGCGACTAAAAATTACTGCTCTAAAAATTTTCCTGAATCTAAAAAAGTGAGCAAATCTGATTTAATATCCTCTTTCTTTTAGAGCTGTCATTTAGTGACTTTTTAAATGTTACTTCAACAAAGGCGGCAGTTGAATCTTCGAAGCTTCAAGTGGCATCAAATTCAAAGCTTCCACAATTTAATTAGGCGGAACAGAACTCTACAAAAAATGTCGAAAGCGTTTTTAACAGTCACAGCTACTACCGAACAATTTTAAGTAGAAAGGGCACTTTCAATTGAACTGTTGTCGATGCCGAACCTCGTCCAATACACAGCTTGTTTTTTCCATTTGTCAAAGTAATCAGAAATCTCATTTATTTAAATGGATGCCAATTTTTTCGTGGCGACATAGGATAAGTGTTTAGAAAGAGCAATTGCGATTTGCTTTGAATTGGCAGCAGAGCGGAAAATCTTGATATTGGTTTCAATTGTGTGAAATGTCAAATCACATTTTGACGAAATTGCGAAACTCACATAGTATAATTATGTCTTTTATTTTATTTAAATTACAAGTAAATATCTACTTAGGGTAAATAGATTATGCTTTGTATTTATTTTATTATTTGTTATTATGATCTTTTGATTGAGTTAATTTAGATTTATTAAATTAATAAATGTTCCGAACACTGTATCTGTTATGCAGAAATTGTTTCATAGTGCTGACTTTTAAGAGTGTTATACTTCAACAATTCTGATTTCAACAGTGTGGGTATTTATATTTGTAAAATATGTAAATAAATATAAATGTCAGTAAATTAGAATTTTTGATTCACTTGTAAAATACATGATGTGGATATTTTTTATTATTAGTGCATTATATAGGTTTTTATTACCTTATTATTAGTTATTAGTTTGTTATTAATGTATTTTCTAGCAAAAATACCTTAATTGATATTTCTTAAGATAGAAAGTGGTGCATTTATGATTTTCTGTTAAAAATAGTTATAACATAATAATTTAAACTATTAACATATTCCAAAATTCTTTTGTTTCTTAAATTGTTTTTTATATTTATTTTATTTAGTCAATTGATAAAAAAAAAAAAAGTTGAATTATTTTTATATAATTAAAAAGAAAAATAAAATGAAAATGTGTATGATAATATTTTTATAGATAGTTATTATATTTGCTTATTTTTAAAGAGTAAAATGACGCTCAAATCAAAAATTTAAGCATTCAGATGTCGCCATCAAGAGGAATCTGATATATCAGATTTTCACCATTTCCAAGGTGAGAAATTTAAGGTTTAAAGATATTCTGTGAAACAAACTTATTTTTCAAATTATTTTCACAGAATTTTTGTATTAAACAAGGAAAATAATGAAATATTTTATTTTCGCAATAAATTAAAATTATATTCGTTTGCACTTGTGATTTGGGTAAAACGAACGGAACTTTTCAAATTTTTTTATATTTTAATTGCATTTCTAAAGACAATAACCGGCTGTTTGCATAAAGGTTCAAGCTTACAGCAATAATTACAAATCAATGGTGCTACAGACATATTCAATTATAAATGGAAAAATAATGGGGAAAGAGGGAGCAAAAACAAAATTTTGTTTCCGAAGACTTGCTGTACATGCAATTTTTTTACATTTTAATTTTACAACAATTTATACTTTTAATTTAGTATTTAAAGACAAATGAACAGGTTTCTTTTAGTATAGAAACTGTTGTTTGCTGTAAAATTCATAATATCAATGGTGTATTGTGACATTATAAATGAAAAAAGTCTGGGGGAAAAGGTGGCAGATACAATCTTGGGTAATATAAAAAATTAAAGTTCCGGTTTCAGATTGACTCTATTATAGGATGCACTCTCTCTTCCTTACCATTATATATAAGGTAGTAGCATCATTAATTACTTAGGGCTTTCAGTGGATTCAGAACTTTGACAAACATCCATGTGTTGCCGCCAGGATTCGAACCTGAGCACCAAAGGCCAGAGAGCAACAACAATAACAGTCAATATTATTGTGAAATTGTAAAAGCGCCGACATTCCATTGTCGGGTTTAATGCATAATTTAGAAATGTATGGCTATTTTGAATATCACCTCCTGTTTAATTGACAATTTCTTAAAAAGAACTTGTTTACAATAAAAGTGGTCACACATTTTAAAACTATATCAAGTGATGAGTTTAACTTGATATAGTTTAAAACTATATCAAGTTAAAAACTATATCAAGTGATTAAAAACCATATGAAGTTTTTTTATCCTTTTCTTCAAAATTTTTTTGATAGATTAAAAGTATAGTTTTCCGATACTAAAATGTTATTAAAAATATCTCACATCGGTTTCAACTTCGTACTTTCAAATCCGTGATATAAACAATTTCGGTATCACTTGTCCCCTTTTATTCAAGAACCACATCGCATTAAAATTCCACTCGTGCCAATCAGATTTTGCTTCGAAATATTTATAAAAAATGTTGAGATAGAAGTGGCAACAAGATTGTGGTTGCTGCAGTCACAGCTCCCCACAAAGCAGGCATCGGGCCATGAGATGGGGAGTTTGGTTTTGGACGAAGATTTCTTCTTTGAAGTTTTCTAAGTTTATTTTTAAGTGATTATTTAGCTTTTCTTTTACATGTAATTTTATCTTTATAAAAAATTTGTGAAATCAAATCCACATTTTTTACTTAAATTTAATAAATATTCTTTAATCGAAAAGTATGTTTTTTTTTGTATTAAATATATATATATATATATACACTCAAAGAGCAAAACATTATGACCACCTGTCAATAACGGAGTTGGCCCACCTTTGGCGCGCGCAACACAACTTCAACCCGCCTTGGCATGGATTAATACCACTTAATACCGGTTAAATACCACTTCCACCTGAGTACGTGCCTTCCCACGTCATCCAGGTATGAGAGTTCATTACAAAATGTAGGTTGCTAGCTTCAGATTCAGTTGTACGGTTTTGTTGAATTTAAATTTTTGTATTTTTCTATTTTAATGCGTAAAGCTTGATATATTATTTAAATAAAATTTTCCGATACTAAAAATGTTATTAAAAAATCTCTCCACATCAGTGTCGACTGTTGCCATTCCGTGATATCAACAATTTTGATATCATTGTCCCTTATTATTTAGAACCACATGGCATTAAAATTCCATTGGGAGCCAAACGAATTTTGCTTCAAAATATTTATAAAAAAAAGGGCGGGAGAAGCGGCAACAGATTGTGGCTGTTGCAGTAGCTCCCCTGAAGTGAAGGCATCAAACCATGAAGAGAAAGGGAGGGGGAGAGGAAGTTTGGGTTTGGACGAAGATCTCCCGTGGAAGATATTGAGATTGAACACTCTGGAAAAGCAAAGAATGAAGCGAAACTGTTGGTTAAAAAAGAAGTGTGTGTTTTCACGCAACTAGCGATGAAGCACTTCACTCCCTTTGGATTTCACGCTGATGGAATATTTTAATTAGCTTTGAATTTGCTTTTTGACACGGCCTATTAACAATGATTCGCCACCATAGGTGTGGTGAAGAGAAGTATTTATTTATTTTTGATGGTATCTTTTTTTTCTGAATAATGCATTTAAAATTCTTATTTCTTTAATATATGAAACAGTTTTAAAATAATCGTAATGATTGTTAGTTTTGTATATTAAAAAATGATAATATAAAATGGTTTTTAAAAAATCAAACAACAAATATTTCGTTATTTCTAGAGAAATCACTAGATAAGTCAATATTTTTAGACAAATTACTGGACTATATAAATTGACATTTTTTTCACTATGAGGTATTTAGAGGAATATCTTTTAAAAATAATTTAGCATAAATAAAACTACTACTTAAATGGTGAATATTTCTTAAGTATTAAAATGATTAGAAAAATATTAAAAGTGATCATTATTGCTAATCTTTACATGTAATATTATCCTTAAAATTTTCATGATATCAAATGCTGCATTTTTACTCAATTGTAACAGATATTTTTAGTAAAAATTATGTTTTTTTTTTTTGCATAATATATATTTATATATATATTTATATTTCAATGTGTATATATCGGATAAGAATAAATATTAAATGAAGAATTTAATAAATTTGTAATTAAACTCACAATATTACTAAGAAATGTAATAAAAAATTATAAACAATATAATAAATAATTGTAAATAATATAATTGTGAAATATGATAATATATTATTTTAATATTTATTATGTTTCATGTATTTAATATTTATTATGTTTCATTATTTTCTTATATAATATTATATTTAATAATAAGTTTCCATAATTTTAATTTGAAGGCAATTAAGAGAGTAAAATACACATCCATATATTTTTAGTCTTTCTGTTTCTTCATTGGCGAAAAAGTCCCATGGTAGGCAAAGGCCGTCATCTTACTGGTAAATGCCGAGACTAGACAAGTGGTTCTTGTATAGGGGTAGGGTTGCTAGCTTTAAATTCAGTTGTAGGACTTCGTTAAATTTTAATTTGTAAATATGGTTATTTTTATGCATACAGTTTAATTAATAATTACTTAAAACACCTGTATACAGTAAAAAGTTTGATGATTTTTAAAAATATATCAAGTCTTTTATCCTTTTAAAAAAAAATTATTGGCATATTAAAAGAATATATTTACGATACTAAAACGTTATTAAAAATCTCTGCATATATCACATCAATGTCGACTGTTGCTATTCTGAGATATATATTTATATAAAAAACTTCGATATCACTTGTTCCCTTATTATTCAGAACCCCATCGCATTAAAATTCCACTCGAGGCAATCGAGTTTTTGCTTCAAAATATTTATGAAAAAATGTTGGGAGAAGTGGCAACAGATTGCGGGTGCTGCAGGAACAGCTCCCAATAGAAGTGAAGGCATCAAGCCATGAAGACAGGGGGGAGAAAAAGAGAAGTTTGGGTTTGGACGAAGATATTAAGATTGAACACTCGGAAAAGAAGAAGAGAAGCAAAATGGTAGGTTAAAAGAAGTGTGTTTTCAGACAACTGGCGATGAAGCTTCACGCCCTTTGGATTTTACGCGGATGAATAATTTTAATTAGCTTTGAATTTGCTTTTTGACACGGCCTATTAAGGAATTCGCCGCCATGGAAAGTGTGATGTGAAAGAAAATATTATTTTTTTCCTTCAATTTATTTATTATTTTTTTCTGATGATATCTCTTTTTTTTATAAATATATATTTAAAATTCTTACTTCTTTTACATGGAAACACTTTTAAGATAATCGTAATGTTTGTTAGTTCTCTATATAAAAAAGCAATACTTTAAATAATTTTAAAAGATAAAATGGTTTATTAAATTAAACATCAGTTATTTCGAAAGTTCTAGAAAAATAAAGAGACAAATCAATATTTTTAGAGAAATTAATGTATTGTGTAAACTGATATTTTTTTAGTATGAATTATTTGGAAAAATATTATTAAAAACAATTTAGCATAAAAAATAAAATTACTACATAAATGATGAAAAATTCTTATTAAAAATGATTAAAAAAAAATATTAAAATTTATTTTTATTGTTTATTTTTACATTTACTTTTATCCTTTCAAATTGTCAAAAAATTTCATCGTCATCTTTGGCGCAACATCCCCATGGTGGGACAAGGCCGTCTATCTACTGGCAAATTTCGAAGCAGGATAAGTTTTATTTTTACGAGATAGGTTTGTCATGCATATGCCCCACGCTCTACAGTCATATTAGACCGGGACCTACGGTTTAAAGAGGATTCAGAACCACTACTAAACATCCATATCACCGCTTTGACTCGGACCCGAAATCTGTGGTACCGAGCGATATACACTCGGCCATCTTGTCCCATTTTTAACATATAGATTCATTATACCATTCTATAACAGAGCAGGAGCTTTCACTTCGGTTCAATTGTCGACTTTCGTTAAATTTAAATTTTTACAATTATTTTTATTTTTATACATAAAACCTTATTAATAAATATTTAGAGCACTTGTATATAGTAACAATTTGATGACTCTTAAAAATATATCAAGTCTTTTATCCTTTTTAAAAAATTATTGATACATTAAAGTATAAATTTTCCGATACTAAAACGTTATTAAAAGTCTCTCCACGTCAGTGTCGACTGTTGCCATTCTGTGATGTATATTTATATAAAAACTATTTCGATATCACTTGTTCCCTTATTATTCAGAACCACATAGCATTAAAATTTCCACACGAGCCAATCAATTTTGCTTCGAAATATTGATGAAAAAATGTTGGGAGAAGTGGCAACAGATTTGTAGCTGATGCAGTAACAGCCCCCTACAAGTGAAGGCATCGGACCGTGAAGGGGGAGAGGGTGGAGGAAGTTTGAGTTTGGACGGAGATATTAAGATTCAACACTCAGAAAGAAGAAGAGAAGCTAAGACTGTCGGTTAAAGAAGTGTGTTTTTCACGCAATTGGCGATGGAGTTTCACGCCCTTTGGATTTCACGCGGATGAATTATTTTAATTAGTTTTGAATTTGCTTTTGACACGGCATATTCATGAATTCGCCGCCATTGAAAGTGTAATGCAAAGGAAATAGTATTTTTCCTTGAATTTATTTACAGTTTTTTTGTGATGGTATCTTTTTTTATCTGAGTGATGCATTTAAAATTCTTATTTCTTTAATATGTGAAACACTTTTAAAATAATCGTAATGTTTGTTAGTTCTGTATATTAAAATGGAATACTTTAAATAATTTAAAAGATAAAATGGTATAAAAAAATCAAACAACAAATATTTCGTTATTTCTGGAAAAATAATGAGGTAAGTTAATATTTTTCTGAAATGTACTACTATTATATACTAATATTATACTGAAAAAATGCCAGTTTACATAGCCCAATAATTTAACCAAAAAATATTAACTTACTTCAGGATTTTTCTAGTAATAACAAAATATTTTTTTTTAAGAAAATATTTTTAAAATTATTTAAGGCATTGTTTTTAATATACAGAACTAACAAACATTGTGATTACTTTAAAGTGTTTCACATATTATAGAAATAAGAATTTTAAATGCAGAATTACGAAAAAAAAAATCACAAAAAAAAAAGTAAATAAATTGAAGGAAATAATACTATTTTCTTTCCCTCACACTTTCCATGGCGGCGAATTTATTAATAGGCCGTTTCAAAAAAGCAATTTCAAAGCTAATTAAAATAATTCATCCGCGTGAAATCCAAAAGGCGTGAAACTTCATCGCCAGTTGAGTGAAAACACTTCTTTTTTAAACCGACAGTCTTAGTTTCTCTTCTTCTTTTCTGTGTGTTGAATCTTAACATCTTCGACAGGAAATCTTCGTCCAAACCCAAACTTCCCTTTCCCTCCCCCTCTTCACAGCCCAATGCCTTCACTTGTAGGGGGTAGCTGTGACTGCAGCCCCACAATCTGTTGCCACTTCTACTAACATTTTTTTATAAATATTTTGAAGCAAAAATTGGGTTGACTAGAGTGGAATTTTAACGCGATGTGGTTCTGAATAATAATAAGGAAAAAGTGATATCGAAATTGTTTATATAAATATATATACCACAGAATGGCAATAGTGACATAGATGTGGAGAGATTTTTAATAAAATTTTAGTATTGGAAAATCTATGATTTAATATATCAATACATTTAAAAAAAAAAAAAAAAAAACGAATAAAATACTTGATGTATTTTTAATCACCATGAAAAGTGTACTGTATACAAGTACTCAGAGAAAATTTTTAATTAAATTTCATACATAAATTTGCTATGTTTATAAAATTTTAATTTAAGAAAATTCTACAACTGAATTTGAAGCCAGCAAACCTACCCTGTTACAAGGAAAATCTTTACCGGAAGATTAAAAATATATGCGCGTGTATTTTATTGTCTTAATTGTTTCCAAAATAAAATTTATGGAAATAAACTAATTATTATTAATAATATTATAACGGAAAATAATCTATTAATAATGCATTAAATATTAAAATATTCTCTAATATTACATTCCA
This sequence comes from Caerostris extrusa, assembly GCA_021605095.1. NCBI lineage: Eukaryota > Metazoa > Arthropoda > Arachnida > Araneae > Araneidae > Caerostris > Caerostris extrusa. The sequence continues at coordinate 94,667 of BPLR01004918.1, read as the reverse complement.
TAACACTATTTTAATTTTAAATACGAAATCATGTAATCATGTATCATGTAAAAATAAACAATAATAATCACTTTTAAATTTTCTTTTCAATATTATTATGAAATTTTCTTCATTTATGCAGTAATGTTCTTTTATGCTAAATTGTTTTTAATAATTTTTCCCCACTAACTCATGCCGAAAAATGTCAAGTTACATAACCAAAACATAATGACTTACCTCTTGATTTTCTAGAAATAACGACATGTTTGTTGTTTGTTTTTGAAATCCTTTTATCTTTTAAAATTGTTTAAAGCATTTCTATTTAATATACAGAACTAACAAGCACTACGATCATTTTAAAAACGTGTCACATATAAAGAAATAAGCTTTTTAAATGCAGCATTCAGAAAAAAAAGTAATAAATAAAATGAAAAAATACTATTTTCTTTCCCTCACACTTTACATGGCGGCAAATGTATTAATAGGCAGTGTCAAAAAACAAATTCAAAGCTAATTAAAATAATTCATCCGCGTGAAATCCAAAGGGCGTGATGCTCCATCGCCAGTTGCGCGAAAACACACTTCTTTTTAACCAACGATTTTTTGCTTCTCTTCTTCTTTCCGAGTGTTCAATCTTTACATCTTCGTCGGGAATCTTCGTTCAAACCCAAACTCCTCCCTTCCCCCCTCTTCATGGTCCGATGCCTTCACTTGTAGGGGAGCTGTGACTGCAGCACCCATAATCTGTGCCACTTCTTCCAACATTTTTTAATAAATATTTGGAAGCAAAAATTCTATTGGCTGGAGTGAATTTTAATGCGATGGGGTTCTGAATAACAAGTGAACAAGTATCGAAATTATTTATATAAATATACATCCCAGAATGGCAACAGTCGACACTGTTGTGGAGAGGTTTTTAATAACATTTTAGTATCGGAAATGGCAAAAGACTGATATCAAAATACTTGAAATACTTCAATGCATCAGTACAATTTTTACAAAGATGTATAAAAAGACTTGATGTATTTTTTAAAAATCCTGAAACTTTTATTGTATACGAATGCTTTAAGGGAATATTAAATAACAAAAATAATCTTTTTTTAAATTTAAATTTAATGAAACCCCTACAATTGAATTTGAAGCGAATGTTCTATTCTTTTATAGGATAGCATAGTGAATTCTTAAGTTGAAAAAACCCTTTACTGAGATGATGTAAAAGAGGAGTCCTTTATAAACCCTTTAGATAACACACTTGAAATGTTCATTTCAAAAAAGCTCCACCGCAATTTGAACCGGACATATATATGTAGCTAATCTAGATAACACTGAATCTGCTGATCTAATAACAAAAGACTGATGTCAAAATACTTGATAAAGTTAAAGAACACAGATCTTTAAACATTCCATCTTCATGTTTTTCATGTTTTAGTATTGCCAATGGGCCTGATGGCTGAATAACAGACGCGTTGTCAAGGTGTCTGGTCCTAGAACAAGCTATGCCATTGATGTTTGCAAGGTTCGGAATCCATTTTAAACAGTGGTTCCCGGTCTAATCTGACTGTAGAGCGTAGGGAGTATAGCTAACAACCCCACCTCCAAAAAAATATCTCCTGTCTCGAAATTTACCAGTAGTCAGACGGCCTTGGCCTACCATCGCACTGTTGAGCCACTGATGATGATGGAGTTTTTCGACAATTTTTAAGGATAATGCGACGTGGTTCTGAATAATAAGGGAAACAAGTGATATCGAAATTTTTTTTAATAAATATATATCACGGAATGGCAACAGTCGACATTGATGTGGGGAGATTTTTAATAACATTTTAGTATCAGAAAATCTATACTTTATTATATCAATAAAATTCTTAAAAAGATAAAAGACTTGATATGTTTTTAAAAAATCAGGAAATTTTTACTGTATACAATTTTTTAAAAATTATCAATTAAATTGTAACCATAAAAATTGCTATAATTCTAAAATTTAAATTTAACAAAACCCTAGAACTGAATTTTAATCTAGCAACCCTACCCTGCTACAAGAAAAACATCTCTTCTCTTGTCTCGACATTTAGCAGTAGGCAGACGGCCATGTCCCACCATGGGTCTGTTGCGCCAACGAAGAAAAAGAAAGATTAAAAATGCATGGGTGTGTAATTTATTGTCTTAATTGTCTCCAAAATAAAATTGATGGAAATAAACTAATTATTCGTAATAATATTATAAGGAAAATAATCCTATAAAAATGAATTAGGTATTAAAATAAAATTCTTTAATATTATATTTCATAACACAATTTTAACTTTATTAGGAATGTATTAAATATCTCATTTTATGTTAATTTTTAAGGAGAAATTTACATGTAAATTAAACAATAATAATTATTTTAAATTTTTTGTATCAGTTTTAATTAAAAATATACATAATTGCTGTAGTTATTTTCGTTTGTGCTAAATTCTTTTCATAATATTCTTCCAACTAACTCATACTGAAAAAATTTACATAGCCCAATAATTTAATCGAAAAATATTGACTTACCTCGTGATTTTTTCTAGAAATACCGAAATGTTTGTTGTTTGTTTTTTGAAAATTCCATTATTTGGTTCATTTTTTAATGCATTGCTTTTAATATACAGAACTAACAAACATTACGATTATTTTAAAGTGTTTCACATATTAAAGAAATAAGAATTTTAAATGCAGCATTCGAAAAAAAATAATATTTTCTTTCCTTTACACTTTCCATGGCGGCGAATTTATTAATAGGCCGTGTCAAAAAGCAAATTCAAAGCTAATTAAAATAAATCATCAGCGTGAAATCCAAAGAGCGTGAAACTTCATCGCCAGTTGCTTGAAAAACACACTTCTTTTAAGCCAACCATTTTGCTTCTCTTCTTCTTTTTCCGAGTGTTCAATCTCAATATCTTCGATGGAAAATCTTCGTCCAAACCCAAACTTCGTCCCCCCCATCTTCATGCCCCGATGCCTTCACTTCTAGTGGGAGCTGTTCTTGCAGCACCCACAATCTGTTGCCACTTCTCCCAACGTTTTTCATAAATATTTTGGATCAAACATTCGATTGGTTCGAGTGGAATTTTAATGCGATGGGGTGCTGAATAATAAGGGAACAAGTGATATCGAAATTATTTATATAAATATACATCATAGAATGGCAACAGTCACACTGATGTGGAAAGATTTTTAATAACATTTTAGCATCGGAAAATCTATACTTTAAATTTTCTTCGTCATGACGAAGAGAATGCCATGAAAATAATTTTGTAAAAATAAATATTTGTTTGGAATATATTTAAGCTTAAACTGTCTCTATTGAGAATAGTCACTGACAATAATTCAGTTCTTTTTTGGCAGCGACGTATAAATAGCAATTATATCACTTAGGCAACTTCTTCTTCAAAATATAAAATTTAAATAGTTCATATTCGTTATTCTTAAATAACAAATATAACAATATAATACCGTTTTTTCATTTTTCTTTTTAAATTAAATTAAAATATTTCAACATATTTTTTCTCATTGATAAAAAGAGAATGACACAAAAACATTTTAAAATCAAAGAATTGTTCTTAATATCCGTAGTTTAAATTATTTCCATTAAAAAAAAAGTAATCGAAAATAAATTATTATATTATGTTTAACAGAAATAAATGAATAGCAAATCTTCGATTTTTTTTTTTTTCAAGCCTCTTTGAAATATGAAATTTAAATAGGTATTTGTTGTTCGAAAATATTCGAACAACAAAAATAATATAATAATAACAAAGGTTAATTGCAAAATTAAATAATGCTAATAATAAAAGAAATATTCAAACATATGTTTTACAAGTGCAGATGAAATAAAAATTGTTTGAAATTTTTTCTTTAAAAAGCTAACACTATAAAAGAATTATAAAAGAAAAACATTTAATTATTAGGTACACAATACATTTTTATTTAATTTATCGACATTCCGAACGATTGATTAAATTTATAGATTAACTACAATCAATAATTCGTAAACAGTAATAATAAAATAAATAAAGTATAAATCAATTTACCCTAAGTAGATATTTACTTGTAATTAAATAAAATAAAAGACATAATTTAACCATAATGAGTTTTAAGAATTTCGTCAAAATTAATTCATACACAATTGAAACCAATATCAATTTTCTGCTATAATTCAAAAGCAAATTGCAATTGACTTCTTCTAAATACTTATCATAACAATCTAGAAAATTAACATCCATTTTAAATAAATAAGATTTCTAATTGCATGACAAAATAGCAAGCCATTTGTGTATTGGACGGGGCCATAAACGACAGTTCAATTGTAAGTGCCCTTTCGAGCAAATTGTTGGGTGAGTGCGATGTGACTGTACTGTTAAAAACGCTTTCGACTGTTTTTGCATTAGAGAGTTCTGTTTCCCGCCTAATTAAGTGGCAGCTTTCTTAATTGGTCTGCGCGAGGGCTTAGAATTCTTCGCCTTTGTTGAGTAACAAGCATTTAAAGTCGTTTCCTTAGATGACAACTCTAAAGAAAGAGACTAACAAATCAATTTACTTGCGCAATTTTTGAATTGAAATATTTGGAATGCATTAAATGTTCTTTTACTTCGCGACATTGTTTTTACTATATTAAAAATAATTGTTTACTTAAACAAGGAAGATCTGCTTATATATATACATATATATATATATATATATAGCACTTTTCTCACGGGAAGAGTTTTTGGCATTCCAGGAGAAAGGAATGTATGTTATTTGACAAGTATATAGACAACAACCCATCACTCAAATTTGAAAGAAGACAAGTTTTATTTTATTCTCAGCTCGTGATATATCACCAATCATGATGGAACAACTCATGGCATAGTATATATTCAATCTGCGATGGGATTGTGAAAACGCTTTCGACTGTTTTGCCTTAGATAATTCTTTTTCCGCCTAATTAAGTGGAAGTTTTAATTGGTCCGCCCGAGGCTTAGAATTCCTCTGTGTTGAGTAACAAGCATTTAAAGTCGTTTTCTTATATGGCAGCTCTAAAAGAAAGAGGATATTAAATCGAATTTACTAGCTCATCTTTTTTGTAACAATGTTTTTATTACATTAAAAATTATTGTTAACTTAACTGGACGTTAAGTATGCACCTCTCCCAGGTAGGCCCATCGTAAAAATGTCGATATAATCGCAGAAATAATCGAAGTTGATCAACATGCTAGCAGTCGCAGCGTCGCCCAGGAGCTAAAGATCGACCCTGAAACAGTTTTAAACCATTTGCACAAAGCTGGATGTTTGGGTGTCCCACCAATTCACAAAAAACATGATGGATCGATTTTCCCTCTCCGAAGTCTTGGCCAAACAGAATGAAATCGACCCATTTCTTAAACGGATGGTAACATGGAACGAGAAATGGGTCCCATACGACAAAATTGTGCAAAAATGATCGTGGTCAAAGCGCAGTGAAGCAGCTCAAACGGTGGCCAAACCAGAACTAACAACCAAGGAGGCTCTTCTATGCATTTGGTGGGAATGGAAAAAGAGTCATATGGCTAATTAATATGGCTAAGCACTAAATTCTGATCTCTACTATCAACAACTGGACAATTTGAAGCTAGCGATTGTTGAGAAATGGCCAGAATTGGCTAACAGGAGAGATATTGTGTTGCATCAAGACAACGCCAGGCTACACACGTCTATAGTGACTCGCCAGAAATTCCGGGAGATCGGTTAGGAAGTTTTGATGCCTCCACCATATAGTCTGGACCTGACACCAAGCGATTACCGTGGTTTTTGCATTGCAAAACTTCTTTTAGTGATAAGAAATTGGCATCAAGAGAAGGCTGGGAAAATCCATTACTAGAGTTCTTCACTAATAAAGACCAAGACTTCTATGAGAGAGGCCTTATGAAACTACCTTTTTAAAATAATAGCAACAAATTATAGAACAAGACAGTGCATATTTGATCAAAATTGGTAATTCAAAACATGTTAAATAAAGCCTTGGATTTTAAGTAAAAATAATGGGTTTCTTTTTCCCCAACCTTATATATTGTAGCATTTTTTTTTTTTTCTCACAGAAAGAGTTTTGGCATTTCCTTCTCAGGACTGAAGAATGTATGTTATTTGACTAGTACATAATAACAACCCATCATTCAAATGTGACAGCAGACAAGCAGTCTTGTGGGTAGTTATATTACATACAATGAATGTCTTTGTCAAATAATAGAAGATAACAAACGTTTCTTTTTTTTTTTCAAATTAGTTATGAATGCTATTCAAATCGACAAATTTCATTGAATTTTGTAGCTTAGAATTAAAAAGAAAATAAAGTTATAAGTTCAAATTAGTAAAAATAAAATTAACTTTTAATCAAATACAAAAGAAGCAATTTATAAATTATTATTTTAAATATAATAAAGGAGATATTAAAACATTATTTATGCATTTCTCTTTTTTCTAAAGCCTATTTTTTTTTCACATGGAAGAATAGTCATATTTTCAAATCATTACAAAATTCCTTTAAAAATTCTTGAGTTTAAGAATTTAATACTGAATGAATATGCAGGTTTATCTTTGAAACCATTCTTCAATTTTAGTTTACAGTAGACAGAAATGGGTAATCGTCTTTCCATAACCAGAGGCAATTGAGTTTGCCTTTCATGCGTTATTGCTTTTTGACTTTCAAAATAGATATTTCTGTGTTTGGAAAGGAGAAATAGGACGCGCAGTTAGTTTTAAAGAATTAGATTTCTTTTTTTCTATATTCTGTAACTTTCAGTAAAACTGTATAAGAACCATAGACTGTAATTATTGTATGTATTTGCATTTTTTAGGATTAAGATTGCTAGGAATTTTTATATCGGTTAAATAAATATTGAATTTCTTGATTCTTAATTTGCAAAGAAAATGTTATTTTCCGCCATGAAAAAAAACTATAATGATTTTTAAAAAATTTTATTTCAGGAATCTTGGGTTTTCATTTATCATTTTATAATTTTTACAAATAAGTATCATTTATTTAAATGTTATTTTTGATACACAAGATTTAATATTTAAAATAAATTTCATTGTTTTTACAATTGTTAAGAAAATTGAATTTCATAGTTTTTACGATTGTAAGAAAGTATTTGAGACCGTGACTTGGGAAATCTTAAAAATATTCAATAGACTAAACTAATATTCTCAATAGACTAAAACTAATATTATAAATAGACTAAACTAATATTCTCAAATAGACTTACATAACTAATATTCAATTAACAAAAAGTTGTATGCCATTTTAATTTGTAAATTATACAAAATTTTTAAAAATTATATAATAAATTATAATAAAAAATTGTATGCAATTATTTCTTTTTCTTTATTTTTTGTAATGCACTAAACTCGTACATCAAAAGTAATTTAATGTCAAAATTTTAGTTTCATAAATCATAAATTGTCATATATATTCGGCAACAAATTTGTATTCTTTAAGATACACACAGAGAAATTTAAATTTAATTTTATTATTATATAATGTCCTTTTCAAACAAAACCTCATTTAATGAATGATTAATTCATTACAGCTCTGTCATTCAATTTCGTGTAAGACATTATGATTTAAGTAATAATAAATACTGAAAATATTTGAAGAACATAAATATAACATGTATATGAAATTCGGAGCTCAATTTCGGAGCTGGAAAAAGCAATTCCAAGTTTATGAAACAAATATCAATTTTTGGTGAACGAAAATTAATATCTTCGGAAATTCTGCTTGTTGGATTCATAGTCAAACAAATCCAACATGAAATACCATAAATTCACTGCGGAACAGTGAAAAAAATCAAACTTTGAAATGATTTCCTTGGAAATAATTGATTGAAATGAATAAAATAATAAGATATTCCTGTATACTATTTGATTCTTTTTAATAAAAAACTTGTATTTTTCATATTGCAAGATAAACCTTGTACTTTTTTTTGCGTTAAATTTGTCAAAAATAAGTTAATTTTGTTCTATCTAAAAATAATAACCATGTAACTCTTGTATGATAACTGTTACTGCGAAGCGACATGAAAATGTGTTGCTCAAATAATTAATAATAAAAGTATTGGAATTCTAGTAATTTTTGAATAAACTAAACTATCTATATATGTATATATTTAGAAAGTGGTACAGAAATCTAAATGGAGTAGCCTGCCTGTTCCAAAATAGACGTGGGATTATATTGCAACATATTATGTAAAACATATGCTAATTTTGTATTATATTAAAGGGTACCTTGTCGTAAGTGACTATTTGTGGCATACTTGATCAAGAGAGTCCAAAATTGTCTTTCTAATCACATAGTGTCCAATTTAAAACAATGTTTCAATGTTTACGAATTATTTATTAATATATGTTTCAATGTTTATGTAGCAATATTTTGTCCTTCTAATAGCAGGAGCTCATTTTAAATTCTGATTCATAAAATTTCTAGAATTTTAATAGTTATTTGAGGATTATCATTCTAGTATGCATTAGTATATTCATGATAACAGCCAACAATTTAATTTATTAGAAAAATACCACAGTATTTTTATAGGATCCATGGTAGTTTTAAGTGAATTTTTATAGTTTTCTATTTGACATATAATAATATAATCTTAAGTGATTTCGTTACATTCTTGGATAATAAAATGCATTTTAAATCGAATATATTGTTGTATTTGTCAAAACAGGTCAGGTCCTAAGCTTTGTCGTAGGGCAGTACTTAAACATACTTTTAGTGCAAAATTATAATTCATAATCCATTTAAAGTTAATATTTTTAGGTTTAATTATTAAATAAGGAAAGCTATTATGTTATAAATTATATTGTTTCCTGCAGATTCTCGTTGACACAATCTTTTCCACCATGATAATTATTTGTTTTCTTAGATAATCAGTCCCTTATGTAGGCAGTGAACAACTTCTGATCCTACGAAATTGACTTCAAATTGGATATATAAGGACTATTTTTCTAACTTTGCATGTCGTATGAGAGAAAATATGGGAAATTACCAATAGGGTCGTTTACTAATAGGTCAATAATATCGATTCAAAACGCTTTACACACATTAAAACAGTCGCCATCGTTTCTCCTCCTTTATGAGATGCGGTATGATGGTCAATTGGCTAGAGCTCTGGCATTTGGTACCACACCCTTCAGGTTCGAATCCTGGCAGTGGCATGGGTGTTTGTGAGTGGTTCGGAATAAATAGAAGGTCCATGTTAAATAGAAGGTCCCGGTCTAATTAGCTCAAAATGTGCACACAATGACCGTTGAGCGACAAACCAAACCCACTCTACTTTCTGAAATCAGTGACAGCGCTAAACACAGTCAACTTATTCGAATTTGAATGATCTTGTATGTTAGTTGTGCATGTTATATCTAAGCCACGTAATGGACATCATGATAACTTTGACTTTTCTACAAACGTTTGTAGTAGTAGTCAATATACAGTCAATCAAATATAGTATACATATAGTAGTGCAGTTTTAAACTTAAAATACACTTTTCAGTTAAGCTGCTTTAAGTTATAATTCCTTAGACTTCTATTTTATGTGTCCATAAAACATTGTCTGTTGTTGTTCTAATGAAACTTGCAATACAGTTCTAATGCAACTTGCAATACATATTTGCATTACAACTTGCAATGTATCGTATTTGCATGTTCTAATACAACTTGCAATACGATACAGAGACAGTTAATCATTATACCATAAGCATTTGCTGCACCGACGTTACTCACTTAGCACTACCCAGGGGCACGAGTAGCTGGAAGATATGCTGCGGACGCGATTAACACTACCCTCCAACCGCTCATATTAGACCGGGACCTACGGTTTAAAGTGGATTCGGAACCACTATATATATCCATGGCACCGCTGGGACTCGAACCCGAAACCTGTGGTACCGAGCACCACAGCGCTAGACACTCGGCCATCAGGCTCATAAAACATTTTCTACTTAGTTTTGTATCCATTTTTTTTAAATTTGCTTGTTTAAAATAATCCATAAATACCGCCAGGACTCGAACGCGAAACGTGTGGTACAGAGCGCTAGGAACTCGGCCATCAGGCTCATAAAACCTTTTCTAATTAATTTTTATCCATTTCTTTTAAATGTGCTTGTTTGAAACTTAAATGCGTTTGTTTAAAATAATCCACTTGTTGTTAGCAAATGTCTTGAAAAATATTTAAACTACGAATAATTTTATGCAATCTAATAAATCTACTTAATCTGTCCATACATTAAAAGTGTTTTAAAATAAATTCCATTGAATCTTAGTATCCTAAATGTATCAGTATGACTGCGTTTCCAATAGTTTTTACTGTCTGCTTTATCGACTCCGCCCTATCTTCAAGTCTCATCCTGCTTCAAAGGAAATAGAAAGAGATAAAAAGTTTGGAAGGAAATCGATTCTTCTTGCAGTGAAACTTGAACCCGTTTGGAAACTCGATTTCAAACCATTTTTTTTTTATTAAATGAAGCTTTTTTTTGGTTTCGACTTCTCGATTGACTCGAAAATGTTGCAATATTTTTTGAACAATATATCATCTCAATTTTTTTTCCAAATCAAGAGAAAATAAGTTCAAAAATTTTGTGAATTTTGTATTCGTTGCAAAGCTTAAGTATAAAATAAATAAAATAATATTTAATGTGATGTAAATAAATGAATCTTATTATATATCACACTATATTTTATATTATATTATACTATACACCTATTCATATTATAATGTCGTGTAAATAAAGCGAATATATTTGTGCAGATTCATCCATTCAAAAGATTAACATTGCATAGTTTAAATATAAAATAAATAAAGTAAGATTTGATGTCTAAAATAAAATTCATAATATACTACTGTGTCCAAAAAGTAAGACTTTAACGTTTTTAGGCTATTGGCACTGTCCTTGACATATGTGTGAAATTTTACGTCCTAATATTTATTAATGCTTGAATTACACTTGGTTTTGTAAGATGCTAAAACTCATTCCAAAGATTTTTGAAATGTCGTTTCAATCGACTCAAAACGTTGTCCTGGAGTGGTCTTTTGAGTTTAGGGAATAGCCAGAAGTAGCACGATGCTAAATCAGGTGAATACGGTGGTTATGGAATGATATGGGTTTCATTTTTGAGAAAAAGTCACGAAGAATCAATACAGTGTGAGTTGGCGCATTCAGTGTTTTCGGTACCAATCAAGGTTTGACGCGTTTGCGGCCCAAAACACCTGTTAAAACGGAATTTTGTAATTTTAACAACATCAGCAAGTTCTCTAATTATAAATCGATGGTTTTCAAACACCAAATCATTAATTTGTCGGTGAGCTTCGTCGGTAGAGATTGGTGGTCGACCAGAGGGCTCTTTGTCTTCAACGCGTTCTCTGCCTTCTTTTAACTGTTTATACCACTTCTAAACATTTCTTTCCGATATAAGAATGCTCACCGAATGCCTTCTGCAACATTATATACGTTTCCGCACACGAATATTCATTCCGCAAACAAAATTGAATGCAAGTTCTTCGCTCATTTAATTCAGACATTTCAAAAATCGCCGAAATCCCTTTTAGCCTCTCATAAAGCCAATCGTAACTCAAACACTTATGAATATTTTGACGTCAAATTTCACGCATATGTTAAGAACAGGGCCAAATTGTCCAACAAATTGAAATACCATATGCCCTGATATTTAACTTGAAAACCTGGCCTTACTTTTTGGACACAGTATTATATCACATCATATATTATATTATACTATAGTGTAAATAAAATGAGTACAGCTTCGTCCATTCAGAAGATTAATATTGCATAGTTTATGTATAAGTTAAAGAAAGTGAGATTTAATGTGGGGTAAATAAAAAAATCGTTTATACATTGTATCATATTTTATAATATATTATACTACACCCCGAGTCATACTTTCAAATGTAGTGTAAATAAAGTGGGTACAAAAAGTGGGTGGTTTAGTTCATTCAAAAGATTTATATTACCAGCTGTTACAATAGCGCTAACGTTCAATTTTAAAACTTATGTACTTATTTAACTGAGTTAGCCACATTAGCAGATTTTTACTTGAGAAATTAGCATTACTGCAATGGTAATGCCTAATTCCCTAACATTCAACAAACATTTCTGTGATTGAGAGAGTTAATCTAATTGAGTATTGCTAATTAAGTAAAAGAACGACTTTCTGAGAAATTTACAAGTGACTGCAATGGTACTTTAAATTTCTAGAAAGTAGTTCTACTGACTACATTTTAAAATGATTGCAACGGAATAAATGTATTCTTTGAATAAATAACTTGAAGAATAAGCAATTAAATAAAAGAAAATTAAAAAAACAAAAATGCGAATTAATTAAAGAACTACTTTCTATAAATTTACAAGGACGTATTTAACCACAAAAACATCAATAATAGTAATGAGGTTATGTGGATGAAAAATGTTTTAAAAGGATTCATGTCTGTAATGGAATAAAGTACTTGAAGAATAAGCAGCTAAATTAAATGAAACAAAAATTTGCAAATTAAATAAAACTACTTTCTAAAAATTTAAGAGATCATGTATACCACGAAACCTCCTTTATAGTAAAGAGGGTTTTTTTTTTCTCTAATGCAGCTGGCAAACACTTAGACGACTGTCTTGGATGCCTTGAGGCAAGCGCTGCACAGACGTTACTCACTTTGCATTACCCAGGGGCGCGTGCAACTTGAAGATACGGACGCGGAGTAACAATGCCCCGCCACGCTCTACGATCACATTAGACCGTGACCTACGGTTTAAAGTGGATTCCGAACCAAAAATACAACATCCATGGCACCACCGGGACTCGAACCCGAAACCTGTGGTACAGAGATCTAGCCACTCGGCCATTCAGGGCCTAGTAAAGAGGTTCTGTGAAAGAAAAATGTTTTAAAATTATCCATGTCTGCAACGGAATAAATGTATATAAGAATAAGCAGTTAAACAAAAGAAAATTAAAAAGGAAAATACCATCTCGTCTAAAACCATTAAGAATAAAAAGATTTAATGTATTTCCAAAATTTTTGGACATGTGTAAAAACAAGATCTTAAATAAAAAAAAAAAAAAAATCAAAAACAGAGAAGGACTATAAATTTAGAAGAAAATAATAGTTTTTTCCTTTTCAGAATTACTTGAAATCTTCTCTGTTCATTTAAGTCCCCTTTGTCTAGTTACTTCGTGAGTTAAAGATTTTTTTGTTGATTGAAAAGAAAGTCTCTAGACAGAGTCATTAAATTTACTAGTACATTACATTGCATTTTCACGTATTACATTAATATTTCCTAGTACATTACATTACATTTTCACGTATTATAACACTTATATTTCCTAGTACATTACATTTTTATGTATTACATCCCTTATATTTACTAGTATATTACAAATTTATTTTTATTTTGATTCATATTTACATCAATAGCAGTTCCTCGAAATTAAAATTATAGATAATACAAAAAATACCCATTTAAGTGGCCATTGAGAGTTAATGGTAAACGGTATATTAAAGAATCGCCTGTACACCACAGAATAGTAATAAAATAAAGTGAGTCTTTATTTAGAAAATTTTAACATGATACTTAGCGAATCTGAAAATTCCGAGAAATGCCTGAGATTCTTCTTCTCAAGTTATACATTTATTTTCTACGTTAATAGATACAAGAAATGTAATTTTGCTTATTACGCTTATCGTTTTGTATGAAATAAAATACAATATTTAAAAAATGAGTTCATATAAATGAATATGTTATTTTTATTAATTTTTATGGAGAAAATATTATGCAGGATAAATTATTAATAGAATATAAAAAAAAAAATGCCAAAATATGCCAAATAAAAAAATGCTATATAAAATGCCAGTTATATATTTTTTTTTTTCTATTGCAGCTGGCACACACTTAGACAGCTTGGTCTTGGATGCCTTAAGGCAAGAGCTGCACCGCTGTTACTCACTTTGCATTACCCAGGAGGCGCGTGTCACTGACTACTCGCGGAGTCACAATACCCCCGCAACGCTCTACGATCCTATTAGACCGGGACCTACGGTTTAAAGGGGATTCCGAACCCCTACGCACATCTATGGCACCGCCGGGACTCGAACCCAAAACCTGTAAATGCCAGATATATAGAAGAGCTAATTTTCATTTATGTGTAGCTAAGAAAGTGAACCCTTTCTTTTTTTGAAAATCTTTGTAAAATAGAACACATTTCTCTTCCTTCGCCCAACAGCATTGAGAAGTAATGTACAACAGTAAAAAATATCTCATCAAAAGATCAATTAAAGTCCGCGCTCAAGAAGACCTCTATAACCGTGTTTCCCAAAAGTCCTGGAAGAATGCCATCCCAAATCCATGTAATGGCCCAAGGCGTAGAACAGTCGCTCATTTCCGACTAGCCACTGGACATGACTGTCTGCGTAAACATCTTTACAGACTCAAAATTGTTCCTTCCCCGATATGCACTCTGTGCAGCTTTGGAGAGGCATGGACTCCAGGCATCTACTGCACTGTCCTGCTCTGAGCAAGACTTTTTCTCGCCGAGCGATATTGGGAGGCTGGAGATATGTTAGAGTAGGGTCTGATGGCCGAATGGCTAACGTTTCTGGCGTTCGATACCACAGGTATCGGGTTCAAATCCTGGCTTTGCCCATGGGTGTTCTAGTGGTTCTGAATGCACTTTAAACCGTAGGTCCCGGTCTATTAGGAGCGTTGCGGGGGCATTGTTACCCGCGTCCGTGGCTTATCTTCAAGTTACACGCGCCCCTGGGTAATGCAAAGTGAGTACGTCTGTGCAGCGCTTGCCTTAAGGCATCCAAGACCAAGCTGTCTAAGCGTTTGCCAGCTGCATTAGAACAAACAAAAAAAATGTTAGATTAATGAACTCGTTGCAGCATGTTTTCTCTGTTCTTTTTTATTTTTCGTTGTTCTGTAACTGTTCATAATCTGCCATTGGAAATAAAAAATAAAAATAAATAAAAATCAGCCAAAAAGAAAAAAAAAAAAAAAGTTGCCAATCTATCATCACATATGTTCAACAACAAAGTGAAAATCACGTAAAAATTATGTTTGCCCCAAACGTGCAAACCCGATGCATCCTCTATTATATTACTACTCTATGACTTTGACTCATCTACTAAACTTCCTTTATTATCTGAAAGATGTGGAAAAGAAATATTAAAAGCTTCAAGGCTGTGAAAGTTTTCAATCAAAGGGAAAGAGACAGTTTCTGTCATGATGGAGGACCCATGGGTTGAAGTCTGACTTGGCTCCGAGTCGCTGAAAGAGGAGGTTAAGTAGGGGAAATACCCCTCATTTACATATCGTATCAGAGAAAACTCTGAAAACTCCCACCAGGTAGTCCGACTCACTAGGCAAGATGCCGGTAATCGTAAATGTCATCGATTCTCCTCGTTTTACGACACAGTGTCTACAACAAACCGCTAGCGGTTTGAACCTCAACCATAATACTCACTAGTTCAAAGCTCAATGACACATGTTGCCTACTAATACTAATATTAGGACTACTACTACTACACTACTACACCACACCACACCACATCACTGTACCTAGAGCTGAGTTGCCCTTTTATAGTTTGGGAACGACTTAGGTGAGAGAAATCTGATTGTGCTCCGTGCTGTACGACCATATGAGACCGGGACCTACGGTTTAAAGTGGATTTCGAACCACTATAAACATCCATGGCACCGTCGGGTCTCGAATTCGAAACTTGGGGTAACATATGTCAGAATTCAAGTCAGTCGGCCAGTCGGACTAGTCAGTCCCCAGGTCTAATTGGACTACAGAGCATAAAGGTGACAAGCCTATCCTTTTAAAAAACTATCTCCTTTTAATGTCACGCTGACTGTATTAGCCCACCATGGGGCTGTTGCGCTTAGAAGAAGAAGAAATATACATATGTACTTTATGAATAATGAAGCGCTCTTTATTTACTTACTATTCTAAAGGGACATGTGAAGTTTCACACCTTTCTATCCACCTATTCATGTCTAACAGAAGGACTTTCCGAAGTACGGTTTTATCCATATTACTGGAAAAGACTTGAAGCTATTGGTTTTAAACAAAGCTTCCTCATCTCAGGGCCAATCACTGAACTAGTTTCATTTCTTGTGTCTGAAAGCACACTTTTACATCTTACTTTTTTTAAGACATTCACCCTAAACTTTTCAATGAATCCCATCTGCACTACAGACATCCTATTACTCTTGCAAAGAACCCACGGCAGATGCCACCTTTTGGAACAGATATTCATTAGTCACCTCCGCGATCGTTTTGTCCTCCCTAGCCAAACAACGGAATGGGGTGACTCTCTGTCTACATAAAACCGAAAGCTTCGAAGGATAAAAAAAAAAAGGAGAAACACTTTGACGTTCTTCTAACTCTTTCCATTCATGTCCATAATTAAGTCGCAAATTACTGCGACCGCCGGTTCTGGCTTTGTTATCGGGAGTAACAACGTAATGAAATCTCGCGGTAATTAAGACTCTGAATGAGACCGTTGATCAGGTTCGCTAATCTCGGCACAGCACTGCCACTGTGCTGTAATTGGGTTATGTGATCTTCTTTTTTTTGGCTGTCTTTTTTTTAATTTTTTTTTCTTTGTTCTTTTTTATATTCTTTAGGTTTTTTTTAATTAGAGATTGAGGTGTCTTTTGTTATTCTATTTGGTGGAACTCATAACTAATTCAATGGTATGTGCCAATTATAATTCATTCTGCTGTTGAACATCGTTGGGACTCATGTTTCACTTATGAATGCCACATAAACTCACAGGATAAAAATTAATCTCCCTAGCGCAAAATACAGGTTTGGTTTGGTTTGTCGCTCTACGGTCATTTTTGTGCACACTTTAGGCTAATTATACGGCATCTACTATTTAACTTGGATTACTACTATTACTACTACTACTATACCACACCACACCACGTCACTGCGCCTAGAGCTGAATTGCCTCTTTTTACAGTTTGGGAATGATGTGGGTGAGAAGTTTGATTGGGCTCTGTGACGCTCTATGTTCATATGAGACCGGATGTACGGCTTAAAAAAGGGGATTACGAGCCACTGCAAACATCCATGGCAACTCCAGAACTAGAAACCAAAATCAGTGGCACCGAGTGCCAGAGCGCTAGACACTCAGTCGTTCAGGCCCCGGTATATTAAGACAGTAGAGCATAGGGAAGACAACCCTACCCCTTAAAAAAGTAAACATCTTCTGCAGATGGCATTGGCTTATCATGGGGCTGTTGCGCTATTGAAGAAGAAGAAATATAAATCTGTACCTTTCGATTAAGGAGAGCCTCATATTTTCTTATTACTTTATGATGGCATATGAATTTTCTCATTTTTCTGTCAACCTATTTGTGACTAACAGAAGCACTTTCCAAACTACAGTTTTATCTATATTCCTGGAAAAGACGCGGAATCTGTTGGTTTTGTTTTTAACCAATCTTCTTCATTTCACATCTCAGGGCCAAGCAATAAACTAGTTTCTGAAACCACACATTTACATCTTACTTTTAAGATAACCACCCTAACTTTTCAATGAATCCCATCTGCACTACAGGCATCCTATTACTCTTGCAAAAGAACCTACGGCAGACGCCACCTTTTTGGAACAAATATTCATTAGCACTCCGCGATCGTTTTGTTCCTTCTTAGCCAAACAACGGAATGGGGTGACATAAAACCGAAAGCTTCGAAGGAGAAAAAAAAAAAGAGAAACACTTTGACGTTCTTCTAACTCTTCCATTCATCTCCATAATTAAGTCGCAAATTACTGCGACTGCCGGATTCTGGCTTTGTTATCGGGAGTAACATGTAATGAAATCTCGCGGTAATTAAGACTTTGAATGAGACCGTTGATCAGGTTCGCTAATCTCCTCGGTAGAGCATGGACGCTGTGCTGTAATTGAGTTATGCGATCTTCTTTTTTTTTTGTTGACTTTTTTTTTTGTTCTTATATCTTATTTAGGTTTTTTTTCTAAACCAGAGACTTGAGGTGTCTTTTGTTTATTGTGGTTGGTGGATTTCATAACTAATTCAATGGTATTTGCTAATTTTTTTTATCTTTTCATGTATGATTACTCTTCTCTGTGAATGATTATTCTTCCTGTTGTTGAACATTATTGAGACTAGTGTTCTATTTACATATGTCACGTAAACTCATTTGATAAAAACCACTTCCCTAGCACTGAAACACATGTTTGATTTGGGGTTGGTTTGTTGCACTACTGTCCTTGTTTGCACACTTTAGGCTAATTAGACCGGGACCTACAGAGGATTCCAAACCGCCAACATACATCCATACCACCAAAAGGATTCGAACCTGAGGCCTGTTATACCAACGTGCACATCGCTAGTTCCGGGTCGAGTCCCGACAATGCCATGGATACTTGAAGTGGAATCCATCTTAAACCTTACATCTCGGTCTAATATGGCTGTTACTACTACACCACACCACACCACACCTCATCACTGTGCCTAAAAGTAACTAAGATGCCCTTTACAGTTTGGGAATGATGTGGGTGAGATGTCTGGCTAGGCTCTGTAACTCTCTGAAGTCATATGAGACCGGTACCAGTGACTTAAGGTGGATTCCGAACCATCCATGGCACCGCCGAGACTCGACACCGAAATATGTGTACCGAGTGCCATAGCGCTAGCCAATGAACCCTCAGGCACCAACCTACATAACATAAACATACATACTACTAATTATATGTAAACATACATTACATAAAAACATACATTATATATAAACATTATTATAAACATACATACTACTATTTTTAACCCAGAAACTTAAGGTGCCTTTTGTAATTCTGTTTGGTGGATCTCATAACTAATTCAATGGTATATGTCAATTCTTTTTTTCTTTTCAGTTATTTTTTTTAACCTGTATGATTATTCTTCCTATTGTTGAACATCGTTTGGTCTCATGTAGGCCACATAAACTAAGAAATAAAAATATTACTCTTCCCAGCACAAAAACACAGGTTTGGTTTAGTTTGATGCTCTACGGTCAATTTGCACACTCTTTAGGATAAGTAGGCTGGGACTAACAGTTTAAAGTGGATTCCGAACCGCCAACAAACACCCATGCCACCAACAGGATTCGCATAGGTTTCACAGTAATAGTATAGCATTAATTTACAACTGACAAACACCATAATAATACCATACATCCTGAACTGAATTCTACATAAGTATTAAGGCAAATATCGATATTAGGTTTAGTTACATTTACTCTTGATACTAATTATTTAATATGAATATGAACGAATAACAGAATTTAAAGTATCCATAACCGGAATTTAAAATTAATTTAGACGGACTTGAACAGGTTCGTTTATTAAATCGTAGTTCCCAGTAGTAGAAATCTATCAAGGGTCAGCGCACTAGCCAATTGGCCATCAGGCAGCACTCAAACACTGGATAGTTGTTAAACATTTAAAGATGGCGCAAGGCTGAGTCATCTGCTCAACTGATAAAACATTAATCATCGGTCACTTTTACTGACTTATGATCACGAAGAGGCTGAGCTCCAGCAGTTAAACACGTAATTCGAACGCCTGGCTAACTGCAAAAGTTTAACAACCACTATGGCCTCGTGCTCCAGTATGATTAAAGTTTTGTGCGGTGAGCTTACATTCCACCGGCGAGTGATGAATTGATGACTAAACATGCTTTGGATCGTATGTGAGAATCCTGAAAACTCTCCTCACACAGCTGGACTATCAATAAGAGAATCTTTATCACAATCGTCAACGGGGCTCCTCGTTTCTGAAGACAATGAGAACTCCGAGATATACTTCCAATAGAAGATAGCAAATATAACACACTATAGGTTTTTAAACGCCTTTATAAAAGTAGTAGGATTTCCAAGTGTTTCATTTTATTTTATTGATGCTGTTATATTCGCTGTTCCACTTTCGCATACCATGAAAATCTCGCCGATTGCGGATGTAGGAAGGATATGGTTTGCCAAGGAGATTACCCATTATTGCAAGATACTTGCCCATTACTGAAAGATATTTACATGGAAATCTCCCTACTGGTGATGAAGAAAAGGAGATCTTTTTTAGGGTAATTGTCCATTATTGAAAGATAATTAGTTGAAAAGCTCCCCCCTATTGGTGATGAAAGTAGGACATGGTTTGAAAAGGAGATCTTTTAGGGATAATTGACGGCTACTGAAAGATACTTACATTTGTCATAATCTATATCAAATTTCCATTTTTCTGACTGCAACGAACGCCGCCAGCGGATTTGATCCGGTGCCTTCCTTTTCTATGTGCACAAGCTATGGTTGAACCATAATTTTGGTTCATGTATATGATTTGGAAAAAGTTTCTTTTTCATTTTCATCAATAATTTCGAAAAGGCATCGTGAGAGATTTACATGATGAGTCTGGTACTCAATGATAATGATCAGTATCATCATCATTTATGACCGATAAATGATATTACATTTTAAAGAGGGTTGGATATAATAAAATATTTTAATGTCATTGAGATGCGCTGTTTTAAAACGCTGTTCACTCTATGATATTTAAGAAGCACTAAATTGTCTTTAAAGCGATATGAAAATGAGAAGCGTTTAAATACCATTGAGCTACCTTGTTTCAAAATGCTTTCTCAAGAACACCAAAGTTTGGAATGAACTCAATAAAATAGTCACTGGAAGTATCACTTCAGACCCTTCAGACATTAAATGCCCTTCAGACTTCGGAAAGGCGTTTAATTCTACAGTTTTAAGGTGATTATACTTGACTCACAGGAGGAGGGCAAGACTTTGGGAAATTCAATTCGTAATGGAACTCTGTTGTTAGTTGTACACTTAAAGAATGTCTACCTCTATAAATGATAAATCATCACTCCCAGTCAATTCTTTTAAAGTTTCAAGAGTAGTTTATACTGTAGTATATCCTTGCTACACCATTTTAGCTAACAATAATCTTATATTAATTATGCAAGATGTCAAAATGGTTTTGATTTATATGATAATTAACGTTGCGATTCTTATATGTAAATAAAAATTAATAAATAACAGAGAATGTTGTATAATTAAAGAATGGGGTTTAAAAGTTGCTTTATTAATAAATAATATTTTACACAAAAATATTTTTTATATAAATAATTTACTCGATAGTAAAATTGAAGTCTGAATAGCTAGTTGATAGGCAGTACTTAGGCACTTTAACCACATTATCGCAGCCCAGAGTTCAAAATTTGCTAATGTATAAAGTGTGCGAAGCGAAGGCTTTTTTTTTTCTTAGAATGTGTTGGACATGCAACTTTAGTATTTGTAATGGTTGACATCCTTCAAATGTACTACTAGCATATTGAGTCTCATCACAAATTGGATTTTTCAAGTCTTGACTTTCTCTTGTCTAAGTTAAAATCATACTATTCAGTAAAACCTCATTTATCTGAACGTACAAGTGGAAATTGCAATGCATTTTGTGTCTCTTTTTATTGGAATTCGTCACAAATTCTGCATTTTGAAACAGTGTAACTCAATGATATTAAAAGGCTTTAATCTTACATCTTAAAACACATTATAATTTTCTTAATTATAATGACGATAATTGTCGTGGTGGATACCCTTTAGGTGTACTATTAACCTACTGAATTCCACAGCGAACTGAATATTCCAAGTTTTGCCCTTTTCTTGCAAGTCGGATGAATTGCAGAATTGAATATCCTCTGAATATATGAAAGTAAAACCGAAAGTGTGTTTCTAATATCTCTTTTACTGGAGTTCGTCCCAAATTGTGGGGCCCTAAAGCAGGGGTCTCCAAACTTTCCAACCTTAGGGCCATATTGTTTACTACAGTAAGTACCAAGGGCCAAAACCGTTTTAATTTTTTTGCCTATTATTTCTAGACTAGTCGCCTAGTACGCGCTCTGAGCGAGCATACGATTGCTAAATTACTACAATTTCTGCTATTACTACAATTTCTATTATGTGTATCGATACGACCGTGACACTTGACGACAAGTGGATATCCCGCGGTTTCATTGGCGTTAATTTAGCTTTCCCGTTCCTGAGGGATTTCCAGGATAAAAATCATAGGTTTGATTCAGGATATATACATTCAAAACATCGATATACATACGTATGCGATGCCTTTTACTCCAACATTAACTACCGAGGGTAAAAGCGGGATGTTCCCTAGTTTATAATGTTAGTGGATTCATTTCAATTATTTGTTAGATGTTACGCTTAAGTTAAATTTTCTGCGTATTATGCTTGTCATTAAGCTTTACCTAGCAAGTAAATAAAACCGAATTATTATCATTCTGTGTTTTTTTTTATCCAACTTATTACAGCAACAATAAGCTATTCGTTGTCGCGAGCCGGATAGATGACACTGGCGGGCCGGATTTGGCCCGCGGGCCGTAGTTTGGAGACCCCTGCCCTAGAGAACGGAATTTTAAAATTAGTTAACACATTGGAAATTAAAAATGGTTAAAACTTTTCTTTTAAAATAATTTACTGCTCCATAAATATATTCTAGAGGGAATAAAATTCTAAAACAGTGTAACTAATTGGAATAAAAATGTTTTAACCTTTTCACTCTTCCTTAAAATGTATCATCATTTTCTAAATTAAAAATGATCATATTTGTAATGGTGGACATCCTTTAGATGCAGTACAAACCGGCAGAGTCTCATCGCGAACTGAATTTCCCAAGTTTGCCCTTTTGTTGCAAGTAGAATGAATTGCAGATTTGAATGTACCTTCATACGTCAGAAGGAATAATCGAAAGCAATGCTTTTAATATCTTTTATTGGAGTTCGTCTCTGAAAGTGTAGTTTCAGAGCACTGCTTTTAAAAAGAAGGTAACTCAATGGTATTTAAAAATGCTTTAAAATTTTCTTTAAAAATAATTTTACTGCTACTTAAGTATCCTATAATGAACAGTGTTTTAAAACAGTGTAACTCATGGGTATTAAAATGTTTTAACCTTTTCACTGCGGATGCCCTGTTGGTGTACTTATAGCCTACCGAGTCCATTCCGAACACACACACACACACACCTGAATTTCCCCAGTTTTCCCTTCCATTTTAAGTCTAGTTAGTATAATCACGTTAAAATTTTAGAACTTAATGCCCCTTCATATACCTAAAGATACAAGCAGTAGTTGCAATTCTTCCTTCCTGTGTCACTTTTATTAAAATTCTACACAAATATTGGTATTCTAGAAAAAGAGAATTTTGAAACAGTATATCTCAATGGTATTAACAAATTTTAATCTTTTCACTCAATTTTTAAAATGTATTGTTATTTTCTCAATCATGATGATGTTTGCAATTGTGGACACTCTTTTAGGTGTACTGTTACCCACGAATCCTATCGCTCCTGCCCTTTCCTTGTAAGTCGAGTATAACATAATTGAAGCACATTCAAATTGTAGAATTAAATGTATATTTATATATCTGAAGGTACAAGGATAAGGTACGATGCTTTCTGTGCTTCATTTTTTGGAATTCGTCCCAAATTTTGGTGCTCCAGAGAGTAGCGGTTTGAAATAGTGTAACTCAATGGTATTAAAATGCTTTAATCTTTTCACTCAATTTTTAAAATGTATTGTCATTTTCTCAATCATGATGATATTTGTGTGATGGACACCCTTTTGGTGTACTATTAACCTATCAAGCCCCATCATAATTTAAACTTCCTAGTCTTGCCCTTTCCTTGTAAGTTGAGTATAAGCATAATTGAAACACATTAAAATTGTAGAATTGAATGCCCCTCCATATATCTGAAGGTACAAGTGAAAGATACGATGCTTTATGTGTCTCTTTTATTGGAATTCGTCCCAAAATTTGGCGCTCCAGAAAACGACACTTTGAAAAGTGTAGCTTAATGGTATTAAAATCTTTATTTTCGCCCACTTTTTATAATGCATGAGGTTTTTCTCAATTATAAATAAATGATGCTATTTGTAGTGGTTGATATCCTTTAGGTATACTGCTAAACAACAGAATCCCATCACGAACTGAATTTCCCTTTGAAAGTTTTGCCCTTTTCTTGCAAATAGAATTAATTACAGAATTTAATTTTCTTCAATATGCATGAAGGCATAATCGAAAGCGTTACTTTTTGTTGTCTATTTTATTGAAGTTTGTCCCTAAAGGTGGTGATTAACGCAAGTATTTAAAAATGCTTAAAATATTTCGACATCTCTTTAAAATAATTTAGTGCTCCTTAAATATCCTAGCGTGAACAGCATTTTAAAACAATGTAACTCATTGGAATTAAAATGTTTCAGTTGTTTCATTCCCTCCTTAAAATGTATTATCATTTACTCAGTTATAGATGTTGATACTTGTAATGAGGGACATCCATTAAGTGTACTACAAATCTACCGAGTCCTTGCCCGCAATGGATTTCTCAAGTTTTGCTACCCCGGCCTGATGGCGAATTGGTTATCGCTATGGCCTTTGGTCTTTCAGGGTCGAATCCTGGCTGTAGCATGGATGTTTGTGAATGGTTCGGAAACCACGTTAAACTGTAGGTCCCAGTCTAATTAGCCTAAAATGTGCACAAAGTGACCAAAGAGCGACAAACCAAAATAAGTTTTGCTATCCTCTTGTTAGATAGACTCAGATACATAATAGCCCATGCTGGTGTCAAACCAAAATTCAAATTTTAACTGAATTTTATTTCGTTTAATATTTATTTTGATGGAAACATAATTAATAAATTTAGAAAGGTGCATCATTGTTTGTTATTGTTCTTGTATGCTATATTGTTTCGTATACCTTTTTTTTCATCATGAACATTAAACTCGTAATGCATTAAAAATTTAATTAAAATTTATTAACCGAATAATTTTTGTAGACGCGATATAAAAGAACATTAAGAATAATTTGCGACAGCATGCTCAGTTTTTTGTGTTGTGATTTAAAAGATTTTGCCCTTATTTTTATTAATGCAAATTTAAAGAACAAAAAACAAGAGACGTCTGACGCGTTGAGAAATAATGGCTGTATCATTATCCTTTTTTTCCTGCTGTCCTGAATTTTTTAGATAATGTAAAAAAAATTAATGATAATTTATTGTTTTCTACACCGTACGGATGATCTTATTTAAAGTGGCTCTCAAAGTTGGTAATTGCATTATCTTTATTTAAAAAAACAATTTGGGTCATGCTTTTTTAAAAGTTTTTGAGTAGTATTTTCTCTTTTTTCCTTTTCAAGTGTACATTTTACTTTTTTTTTTCCATGTATAAATTTTACTTTATTCTACAAAATGTGAAGATGGCCATGAAATAACTTCCCCTGTTATCTGCAATTAAAATAAATAAATGGAATGTAACCAAATTTCTTTATATAGGCTGTGGAAGATATGGGAAGAGAATTAAAAATTAATAATGAATAATTCTAAAAAAGGCATAATAGAGATTTCAGTGCTTTTGCCATGTGCATAATGGGAGATTGCACAATCTAAGTATTCTCTCAACAGCTCTTCCCCCAAACATAATCTGGTGCCTTTAGGCTGAGTATGTCGGTGGCATTACAAATTTGTATTCCTCCAAAAAAGAACACAAGATACAACCCCGTGTGCCTTTTGGCAGTGAGTACTTAAACTCTCTGTGTATACCGGGGGTATTAAAAGCCCCTTGCTTATCCAAAGAGAACACAAGATATAACACCTTTGTTATGCCTTTTGTTTGTGAGTACCTTAAACCCGCTGTGCTTATGTCTTTTTTTATTGAATGTCTTTTTTTTGGTCGGTGGCGTTACAAACTTGTGTTCCTCGAAAGAGAACATAAGACATAACATCGTGTGCATCTTTCGTTGTGAGTACCCTAAATTCATTGTGTATATCGGTGGTGTTACAAACCTGTGTTCTTCGAAAGAGAACATAAGATATAAGATATCGTGGGTCTCGTGTTTGTGAGTACCTTAAATTCATTGTGTATATCGGTGGTGTTACAAACATGTGTTCTTCGGAAGAGAACGTGATATATAAGACATCGTGGGCCTTTTGTTTGTGTATATCGCTGTGTATATCGGTTGTGTTACAAACCTGTATTCCTCTAAAGAGAACATAAGACGAGCTGTTATATAGTTCCAAAGTCACAGCAGTAGAGAACGTCATGCAATGGAGGCCATATCTCGTACACAGTGAAGATTAGTACTTTAAAAATATTACATTTGGTCAAGAAAATCCCAATGTTAATTATTATAAGATTATTCACTGAGAATTTCGTAATATATGCTATTAATTTGTCCATGTGCTTTTTTTTTTTTTACCGCTCAGACAATAATAAAATTTTTGCATATTCCATTTTTCCATATGTTCATTGTAATTAACTCGTGTTTTGTTTCGACGACAGTGCCGAAATCTTTTCTATAAGTGACTTTTTGCCGCTGAAAATTTTTTTATGCGGTTTTCATCTCTCCATACCTTGCATAATCTTATTTTGAAATTTGATTTCATTCCTTTTATTAGATGATTTAAAATAGGAAAGTTATTTTATAATCAAGGTGTACTTATCAGTAAAATTAATAAATATTATTGCGATAAAACGAGAAATTATTTTTAAAAAATTTATTTGAACTTTCAAATTAAAGAAATGGTATTAATATTATTTATCAATTATCATTATCTCATGGATTAATGAAAAGGCTGTATTAAAATTTAAAAAAACATTAAAAAAATTAGTCCATTATGTCGGGTTAGTGCAGCAGCCTCGCGAACCATCCATTGTTTTAGGGATCAATGGTGAATCTGACGTTCTAGTGGCTAACGATCTTAAATCAAAGAAACGGCGTCTTCAAAATTTGTCCATTTGACGTTATGATAATTTTTTTTTAACTGAATTAGTTAGTTAAGCTTATAAGGTCAAAATCATATTTGACTATATGTCATGTTTTTTGTGTTTTATGTGATTTATTTAAACTGTTCTATGATCTGTAGATTTTTGTTATTGTGATCATGTCCAGTAATTTTAATTAATAAGAAACATGGATTATTTTCAATCAGGCCTTTTTCTGTTTAAATAATCTGACTTTTTCTGCATATTTTTATTTTTCCCTCTATTTTTGGAAAATTTCATGAAATTTAATGCAATGATTACTTTAAAGAAAATTTTATTAGATTTATTCAACATTAGGTTGAACTAAGCATTTATTATTTTATGACATTAATTAATTAAATATCGTAATTTTTATTTCAACACAAAATTTAAAAAAATTCAAATCTTTCAAATCGATAAGAAAATAATGTAAATTTTATAAACACATTGAATTAATCTAGAATTTTTCAAATCTAGTATATTTTTGAGTATATTTTTAAACAGTTTTTGTAGTTCACATTTCTATTACATTAAGATAATTGAAATATATGTTTTTACTGTAGAAACTGTGTGTTGAAATTAATTCAAAAGACAATTCTTTAAAGTTAAATTTACAGGTATTAGAACTACAATCTCATTAAATACGCATCACAAGAATCCAATCTTACGTTTAATATTTCCCCGAACTTGTGAAACCTTCCAAATTAAACAGGTTTTCTTATTGCTTACTCCAATATATGATTTTACGTCTGGGTACAATCTCATTACCATGAAAAACAGAATCAAATAGACAACATCTTATGTCTGACATTTACCCGAACTTGTAAAACCGTCCAATTTACGCCTATCGCCTTCGAGATATCAGTCCCGTATCCCTCATCTCTCAAAAGAGGTATAATCCGACATCAATCGCCAGCAAGACATCCCAAAGCCCATTGGCCGTAATTGAAATGCGGGGCGAAATCACCAGAATCTTCCTCCAGACATCTTTCCGAACTTCTTATCGCGTACTATCCGGATCAATTCTTTTCCAATAACCCCCTTCCCCGTGCAAGGCCAATAACATTGATTCTCACTTTCCGAACTCCGTGAACCGATAGGGTATCGATTTTGGCCCCGGCCCCATTTCATAATTGGCCAAACAAACAGCACCCCGTAATTTAGTTTCATCAGTTCCTCCTTTCGGCTCTAATGAAGAAGACCCCCTTTCATTGATTTTCATTCTCCGAGGCGTGCGGGTGGTTGGGGGTGGAGAAGGTTTTGCAACAAGTCCTTTCACGCGAGATTGGTTTCGGAGATTTGCTCCAGAGGGGGTGTTGATAAGGGGTGTATGGAAGATTTTACAGCTTTCACAATAAAATGAATTGGCTTACTTGGGTGGATGCTGTGTTTATGGCCTCTTGACAACCGCGTCATCTCGATTGCACACTTCCATTTTGGATGGATGATTTGATTCTGGAGATGATGTAACAGCAACTCTGTTTCATTTTTGTCTGATAACATTTTATGTGAAAAGTATGATGATGGTAACTTCTAGAGATTCTTAGTAGTTTCTGCAGAAAACAAACAAAAATTGTGGATTAGCTATACTTCTATTTGAATTTAAAAATGTTATTCTTTTATCTATTACTTTACAATATTGTGCAATTAAAAAACGCATAGATTTGAGAAAAGTAAAATGTTAGGCAATTATTCAAACAGTAATTTTCAATCATATTCAATGAATTACACGAATAAATATAACGTCATTATTAGATTTTTGTGCTTAAAGACAATTATTAGTTTGTGGAATCTTTATTTAATAAATTGGTTTGATTTATCGCTCTACGGTCATTTTTTGTGCACACGACGGCTTAACAGATCGGGAACTACAGTTTAACGTGGATTCCGAGCCACTTACAAACATCCGTGACACAGCCAGGATACGAAACTGAAACATGGGGTACCAAATACCAAAGCGTTAGACACTTGGTCACCAGGCCGCATTTATTTAATAGATGGTAGAATTTAATCAAAACATTTAGTATTGATATGTGTAATTTTTTTTGTGTGTGTTACATTTCCATAAAATGTTTTATGCTTACATTGCCTATAATTTTTTTTTTTTTTTTCGGTTATGTGCGTTTATGGTTTTTATTAAAGACTAATTACTATTATCACTAGCGCTTCTATTGTAATAATGTCATATTACAGAGTGTGTCCAGACATTTTTGTCACTTGACTTTTTCTATCAATTATACTTAAATAAGTAACAAAAACCTGAATGGCATCAATTCGGATATAGAGTTTAATTATATTTGCATCATTAAAATTATTATTTGCTTTAAATATGTCGCTGAAAAATAAACTGTACATCCAAGGTTATATTTTCGTTTTTTACGAACAGAAATATTTTTAATCGAATATTAATAAACGATGTTAAATCATATTAATACATCTATGACTAAAATAAATAATATAATTAATAAAAAGCAAAGAAATGTCAAAAAATACATTTGACTGGAAGAAACGAGTAAAAAATGCAAACCCAACAAAAGTAAGTACATGTCTTCATTAAGTTAA
The DNA here is from genome assembly GCA_021605095.1 of Caerostris extrusa. Lineage (NCBI taxonomy): Eukaryota > Metazoa > Arthropoda > Arachnida > Araneae > Araneidae > Caerostris > Caerostris extrusa. The sequence continues at coordinate 65,266 of BPLR01004918.1, read as the reverse complement.
TCTAAGTTCAACTTGTTTTACGAGACAATATCATCTCCTAAGAACTATCAGAAAATCAGCACAGTAAACACTACTGTTGGTTTAATGTGCAACTTCCAAATACGTTGTCATTTCGATTCAAATTATCACTGGCAGCCGAAATCACTTTCTTTATGCCGCTTATAGCGCCATCTATTAATACACTTTGGAATTGTTTTTAATATGCTTTTATTAGTTTTACCTGTATGTTTGTTTGTAACTGACTTTTGGGCCTTTTTGCCCTATTTTAAGCGATCAGATTTAATTTAAACGTTGTAGACTTATCGAGGACCGACGACAATAAAATATCTTGATAAGTTTATTATCTGATCATGATTAGGATAGCCAGGATGAGTGATTTTATTTTAACTTTATGAATAGCAATTTAACCCATGTAGAATGAAAGTATTCAGTAAAGACATTCAAATCTGCGTGGAACAGTGGCATAACGGATAACGCACCTCACTATGGATCAGGAGATTCCCTGTTCGAATCTTGGCTGGCTCGACATGTTCACATTTAGCCTTTGTTTTACCTCACAATTAAATTATTGTAAGAACTATAGTTCCAGTCCTCCGGTCCTCATTTAAATATTGTAGTTTAAAAACACTAAAAAGAACGGTTTTAGTTTAAAAGCTAAAAAGTAAAAAATTATAGTTTAAAAACACGCTTATAGAGTTAAAAACTAATAAAATAATTTAGAACGATTTTAGAGTTAATCAAACTATAAATTATAATTTAGAAACACTAAAATTCACGCTTTTAGAGTTAATCAAATTGAAAAGTAAAAAAATAATTGTTAGCATAAGAATAAAATGACTGACGAGAAAATGAATGTCACTGTTCTAAAAGTACGGTGTGCTTTGTATGACGTTTTTAAATTAACTCTGCATTTCTGAATGAAACTAGTGAAAATTATAACGATTGATATCGCGCATCCCACGCTTTTAGAACAGTGACATTCATTTTCTCGTCAGTCATTTTATTCTTATGTAAACAATTATTTTTTACTTTTAGTTTGATTAACTCTAAAAGCGTGTTTTTTAATTTTTTTAAACAATAATTTATTTGATGCTGTACTGTTTCATCCTTTTTCATGTATCTTCAGTTCACAGTTGAAAGTATGGTGACGAGTGGTTCCTTTTTTACAGCATTTTGAAAGTGAGACTTTTATTATAATCACTCTGTATATATGTATAAAATCGTCACAAAAATGTCTACGTGTTCTGTGTGAAAGGTCTGTTATGTTTCACATTTTCTAAAAATGTAGAACATAATTAGAAAATGAGAAAGCAAAGCTGAAACCAAAGATCCTGTGTTTAAAGTTCCTAATAAATTTTTATACCTATATATATTAATTATATGCTATATAAATTAAAGTACCTATCGGATTTTTCTATTACGTTCATTAAAGATACAGGAAAGTGATCCCTCTTAAAATCATTTAATTCTGTATTGATATGTACAAATGTTAAATCTTTGAAAGGAAGGCACAGATTTTAAAAATAAATATTCATTAATTTACTTTAAAATAATAAATATCCTTGAATTGGAGAGTAAACAATAACCTGTTTTCTTTAAATAAAGTCCATAAACACTTTTTTTCTCTTCAAGTGTTAATAACACTTTTATATTTTCTTTATTTTAAATTAAAAATCCAATTTTTTTTTTTTCCCGTTCTTCTTTATTTGTAAAATGAAAAAAAAATTTTAGCTGTTTTTTACTGTAAATATCCGTGAAATTTAATTACTAGGCATGTTTTTTTTTTATCTTGTCTGCATTTTTATTTTTCAAATAAACTTGTTTTTTAAAAAACAGATAAATTCAAAAAAAAATTATTTTCTTCTTACCTTCTTTAATATTTAAAAGCTTTTTACTTTTTTTTTTTATGTTGTTAGTATAGTCAAACTAAACACTTACTGATGGTGGAATTTTTTTATGTTTAGTATTTACATTTTTACTATTACAGTTTTTGCACTTAAGACTAAAAAAAAAAAGCTGCATTTTAATTACTATATTAACTGCATTAATTTTTAACTGTGTTTAACTATAATTTAACTGTTGATAAATTAGGAATCCAAACCCCTTTGACAAATGTTTTTAATTAGTAGTGTAATTAGTAATATAAGTGTAGTTTATAATTAGTAGTTGTTATTGTTTCTTATTCTTTCCACTTGGTAGACAGTATACGTCTTTACGTATACTATAAAATATATGTCTTGACGTTAATTTTGAAACCTGAACTTTTTAAATAAAATAATATTCTATCATTCAATTTGTAATAAATTTGCTGTCAATTTTGCTTGAAAAGTTTTAAAACATCTTAATTTTTCGAGAAACTTATATTACATTTGTTTAATATGGTGATTTTCAAAGTTAACTCAATGTTAAAAGAATTTCAAAAATACTTGAAATATTTTTTCTCAACTGACAGCACGAGTAAATGAATTCCAAAAATATCCTCTTTACTCAACTGAATAAGTTAAAATATACTAAAATTTTCAATATTCAATATTATTTATTTTAATAAAACTTAATTTCCCAAATGTATTAATTATTATTAATTTTTTAATATATTTTTTTAAATATTTGTCGATTATTTGAATCATTTGAATTTGGTAATCAATTAAGTTAGTTCATAATAAGAACATTTTTAATAGCTATTAAAACATTTTTAAATATCCATATTTACGTTAATTTTAAAACCTGAAATATTTGAATAAACTAATATTCAATCTTTGAACTTTTTAATAAACTTGCTGTCAATTTAGCTTAAAAAGTTTTAAAAATATGTTAATTTTGTCGAGAAATTTATATTAAAGTTGTTTAATATGATTTTCACAGTTAAAGCACCATTACATGGATTGCAGAACTGCTTAATGTTTTTTTCACGGAAAGAGAAAATGAATTACAGAAATATTCTATATTTTTACTCAACAGATAGTACGAGTGATTGAATTAAAGTATGTTTTATATACTAAAAGTTTCGGTACCAAAGAATATTCATTTTAATAAAAAATAATTATGCACCTTTATTAATTGATATTAATTTTTTTAAATATTTGTCGCGTATTTGAACCATTGAATTTGATAATCAATCACTAGGAAGTTGAGTTTGGTAATCAGTTGCGTTAATTCAACATATGAACATTTTTAATAGCCGTTAAAATATTTTTAAATATACGTCTTTACATTAGTTTAAAACCTGAACTATTTGAATAAAACACTATTCTATCTTTGAACTTTTAATAAACTTGCTGTCAATTTTGCTTGAAAATTTTTTTTTTAAAATATGTTAATTTCGTCTGGAAATTTATATTAAAGTTGTTTAATATAGTCATTTTCAAAGTTCACATAACAGTAAAATGTCTGAAAACACATTTATTTAATATAGTTAGAGTTTACCAAAGTCAATGAAAGTGCAATTAATTTTTAAGAATTTCTATCAAAAAAAAAAAAATTTTTTTTAATCTGTAAGTTTGAAGTTAACGTTAAAATTTTTGCAAGAAAATTTAGTAAATACATTAAATCTCCGGTACATATTTGCATTTTTAATTTTTCCGAATGGTTTCACGCATTCCAAATTTAGTATCTGGCAACTTTAGAGGAAATTAAATGTCTGGTAAAATATTCCACCAGCGCCATATCTGAAACATGGAGCATTTATTCTTTAGACAAACGGGGATTTTATGTAAATATTTCTTTAAAAAAATATTTTCCGAGTTTAGTTCGTAATGTATCATCTGTTAAATAAATATGCTTTCACCGAAAACCAGTTTTCGTAAATGTATGAAAAAGGAATTCTGAAAATGTGTTGCTTCAAATTTTGATTTTCCATTTCGAATTACACATCATCTGTACTACTTATTTTGACAGATTTCAATTCGCATAGTGTTTTCGTCGCCATTTTTGTCAAAATTTATCTATTTAATAATTTTTTATAAACACTCGAAATAGTTCCTTTTCATCTATAATCATACAACATAAAGTTTAACTTTTCATGTGAGTAATTTTTATGAACACCCTTTTTTTTTTTGCAAATTTAAAAATTTTATAATCCATATCATTATTAAAATATTTATGTTACCCGGGTTTTTAAAAATTTTATTCTCCAAAAATATTTAATATTTTCAATTAATGCATGGCATGAAAGAAACAACATAAGAAAATGAACTAAAGAAATACTTGATATTTTTACTCAATTTCCGAAAAAGAGTGAATGAATTACAGAAGTACAAGATATTTTTTACTCAGTTCACGGAAAGAATAAATGAAGTACAGAAATACTTGATATTTTTAATTAATTCAGAAAGAGTAAGTGAATTACAGTAGTTGATATTTTTACTCAATTCAGAAAAAGAGTAAATGAATTACAGAAATACTTCACAATTTTACTCAATTAACAGAAACTAAAAATGAATTACAGAAGTACTTGATAATTTTACTCAATTAAGAAAAAGTGTAAATGAATTACAGAAATACTTGATAATTTTACTGAATTAACAGAAAAGAAATGAATTACAGAAGTACTTGATAATTTTACTCAATTAAGAAAAAGTGTAAATGAATTACAGAAATACTTGATAATTTTACTGAATTAACAGAAAAAAATGAATTACAGAAGTACTTGATAATTTTACTCAATTAAGAAAAAGTGTAAATTAATTACAGAAACACTCAACTAACAACACAAACGAATGAATTCCAGAAATACTCTTTTTATTCTGTTCACAGTTGAGTGAATAAATTCAAACATGTTTTATATACTACAAATTTCAAAATTAAATATCATTAATTTTAATAAAAATTAATTTTGCAAAGGTATTAATTATTTTTAATTTTTTTAATATGATATTTTAAAAAATATTGGTCTTGGATTTGGTAATCAGTTGAGGTAGTTGACCATCAGAACATTCTTAATAGCTGTTAAAGGTTTTTAAATATACGACATTACGTAAATTTTAAAACATGAAATATTTGAATAAAATAATATTCCATCTTTGAACTTTTAATAATCTTGCTATTAATTTTGCTTGAAAAGTTTTCAAAATATGTAAATTTCGTCTGGACACTTATATTAAAGCTGTTTAATATAGTAATTTTCAAAGTTAAAATGTCTGAAAATAAATTTATTTAATACAGTCTGAGTTTACACTTACGTCAATGAAAATTAAATAATTTTTTACGGACTTCTAATAATTTTTTTTTAAATCTGTAAGTTTGAAGTTAACGTTAAAAGTTATGCAAGAAAATTTATTTTATAAATTAAATATCTGGTATATATTTGCATTTTTAATTTTTTCGAATGGTTCACACATTCCAAATTAGATACCTGGCAACTTTAAAGGAAATTAAATGTCTGGTAAAATATTCCGCCAGTGCAGTATCTGAAACCTGGAACATTTATCCTTTAGACAAACGAGGATTTTATGCAAATATTTATTTAAAAAATACTCAGGTTTTCCGAGTTTAGTTTGTAATGTATCATCTGTTAAATAAATATGCTTTCACCGAAAACGAGATTTCCTGAATGTATGAAAAAGAATTCTGAAAATGGGTTGATTCGAATTTTGCTTTTCCATTTCGAATTACACATCATCTGTATTACTTATTTTGACAGATTTCAATTCGCATTGCGTTTTCGTCGCCATTTCTGCCAAAATTCTTCTTATAACTGAAATTGTTCAAGTTGATTGAGAGTTTTTGTTGCAGAATATATATAGATATATTTTAAACAAAATTTGCCTCTTTTATAAGGACTTTGATATATGTTTTTTTTAAATATCTTTTTTACTGTCGTGTTACCATTTTTATTCCATTTCCTAAGAAACATTGCAAATTGAATTGAAAAATAAAAGCCAAAAATTTGTTTTTCACCCATATTTTTTTTTGGCATTAAAATATCAACTGAAAATATAAGTTGAACTTCTCATTTCTGTTACAAGGATAATCTTTTGATTTCGATTTTTTATATTAGTTTCATTGACAGAAAATTAAATTTTAATGCTAGTTGAGATAGGTAATTTAATAAACAGTTGTTAATAATAGCTGTCCTATTAGCTGTTAAAACCTTTTTAAGTAGACGTTTTTACATTAATTTTAAAAACTAAACTATTTGAATAAAACTATATTCTTTTTTTTTTTGACTTTTAATAATTTGCTGTCAATTTTACTTTTAAAGTTCTAAAAATATATAATTTGTTTTTGATTTTACAAGAATCATGTATTTATATATTTCAAATAGCATACATGGGGCCTAATGGCCGAGTTAATCGCTCTCTGGCACTCTGTGCCACAGGTTCGGATTCGAGTCCCGGATTTGCTATGGATGTTTACAGTGGTTTGAAATCCATCTTAAACCTTAGGTCCTGTCTAATATGACTGTTACATAAGGCTATTAGGTCCTGTATAATGTGACTGTTAGACATAAGGCTATAGGTCCTGTCTAATGTGACTGTTAGACATAAGGCTATAGGTCCTGTATAATGTGACTGTTAGACATAAGGCTATAGGTCCTGTATAATGTGACTGTTAGACATAAGGCTATAGTCCTGTATAATGTGACTGTTAGACATAAGGCTATAGGTCCTGTATAATGTGACTGTTAGACATAAGGCTATAGGTCCTGTCTAAATGACTGTTAGACATAAATATTTCTAGTTCCTGCCAGTAGGCAGATGACTGTCCATAATGGGGCTGTTGCGCCATTGAAGAAGAAAAAGCAGTATATATATTTTAATAATATCTTCGTATTTTTAATGATCGAAAAGGTTTTTAACAAATTTGAAAAAAAGTAAAGAATAAATCAGTTATGCGTAGGAACATAAGTGGTGGATGACATTATCCCTCCATAGCATACACCAATATGGAAATTATAATAAGTGGGGATACAGAAAGAAGTGTTGGAAATCGTCAATTTCTTTTGTTTCAATAACTGTTTGTCACGTGATTGCGCTGATAAGAAATTTAAAGGATTCGCTCATTTCACTCAGCACACAGTTGAGTGCATAAATTTAAATATGCTTTATATACTAAAAGCTGCAATGATAAATATAATTAATTTTAATAAAAATAATTTTCAACTTTATTAATTAATATTATTTTTTAATGTGATATATATATATTTTTAGATATTTGTATGAGGAGGTTTTGAAAAATTTGAATTTGATTGTCACTCACTACGAAGTTGAGTCAAACATTTGAGTTTGGTAATCAGTTGCGTTAATTCATCATAAGAACATTTTTAATAGATGTTAAAACATTTTTAATATTCGGCTTTACATTAATTTTAAAACCTGAACTATTTGAATAAAATAATATTCTATCTTCGAACTTTTAATAAACTTGCTGTCAAATTTACTTGAAAAGTTTTTAAAATATGTTAATTTCGTCTGGAAACTTATATTAAAATTGTTTAATATAGAAATTTTCAAAGTTCTCATCAGAGCTAAAATGTCTGCAAAACATATTTATTTAATATAATCAGAGTTTAGCTTTACACCAATGAAAATGAAATTAATTTTTAAGAATTTCTGTAAAAAAAAAATTAAATCTGTAAATTTGTAGTTACATTAAAAATTTTGCAAGAACATTTATTATATAAATTAAATATCTGGTATTTATTTGCATTTTTAATTTTTTTCGTATGGTTTCACATATTCCAAATTAAGTATCTGGCAACTTTAGAGGAAATTAAATGTCTGGTTAAATATTCCACCAGAGCAATATCTGAAACCTGGAACATTTATTCTTCAGACAAATGAGGATTTTATGTAAATATTTCTTTAAAAAATACTTAGGTTTTCCGAGTTTAGTTTGTAATGTATAATCTGTTAAATAAATATGCTTTCACCAAAAGCGAGTTTTCCTGAATGCATGAAAAAAGAATTCTGAAAATGTGTTGATTCGAATTTTGCTTTTCCATTTCGAATTACACATCATCTGTATTACTTATTATGACAGATTTCGATTCGAATTCCGTTTTCGTCGCCATTTCTAGCGAAATTTATCATTTTAATAAGACCTTTTATATAAATATGCGAAATTTTCCTTTTCATCTATAGGCACACAACATGAGGTTTAACTTTTTGATGTGAGTAGTTTTTATAAATAAACATTTTTTTTTTTACAAATTCTAATATTTATTATCCATATCATTATTAAAATATTTAAATTATCCGGGTTTTTAAAATTTAATTCTTCAAAATTTTAAATATTTTCAATTAATGAATGACATGAACAAAATCACAACATGTGAAAATGAATTGAAGAAATATTTGATATTTTTACTCAATTCCAGAAAAGAGTGAAGGAATTACAGAAATACCTTGATATTTTTACTCAATTCACGGAAAGGATAAGTTAATTACAGATATACTCAATATTCTATTCAATTCAAAGAAAGAGTAAAGGGAATTACAGATATACTGGATATTTTTTTTTTACCCAATCATATATATATACTTGATATTTTTCTCAATTTAGAGTAAGTGAATTACAGAAATAAATATTCAATACTTTTATTCAATTCTAAGAAAGAGTGAATGAATTACAGAAATACTTGATATTTTTACACAGTTCACGGAAAGAGTAAATGAAGTTTTAAAAATACTCGATATTTTTACTGAACTGACAACAATGATTTATATGCTGAAAATTTTAATATTAAATATTATTCATTTTAATAAAAATTAATTTTGCAAATGTAAAAATTAATATTATATTTTAATTTTATATTTTTAAAAAATATTTGTCTTGGATTTTGTCGATTTGGATTTGACGATTACTTGAGGTAATTCACCATCAGAACATTCTTAATAGCTGTTAAAGATTTTTAAATATACGACTTACGTAAATTTTATAATCTGAACTATTTGAATAAAATAATATTCTATCTTTGAACTTTTTAATAATCTTGCTGTCAATTTTACTTGAAAAGTTTTAAAAATATGTTAATTTCGTCTGGTAACTTAAATTAAAGTTGTTTAATATAAGTTTCAGAAAAATTTTTTTAATTAAAGTTGTTTAATATATTATTTTCAAAGTTTAAATGTCTGAAAGCACATTTATTTAATATAGTCTGAGTTTACCTTTACGTCAATGAAAGTGAAATTAATTTTTAAGAATTTCTATCAAACAAAATTTTTTTTTAATCTGTATGTTTGAAGTTAACGTTAAAAATTTTGCAAGAAAATTTATTATATAAATTAAATCTCTGGTACATATTTGCATTTTTAATTTTTTTTCAATGGTTTTCACACATTCCAAATTAAGTATCTGGCAACTTTAGAGGAAATTAAATGTCCAGTAAAATATTTCACCAGCGCAATATCTGAAACAAGGAACATTTATTCGTTAGACAAATGAGGATTTTATGTAAATATTTCTTTAAAAATACTTTCCGAGTTTAGTTTGTAATGTGTCATCTGTTAAATAAATATACTTTCACCGAAAACGAGTTTTCCTGAATGCATGAAAAAGAATTCTGAAAATGTGTTGATTCGAATTTTGCTTTTCCATTTCGAATTACACATCATCTGTATTACTTATTTTGACAGATTTCAATTCGCATTGCGTTTTTCGTCGCCATTTCTTTCAAAAGTCATCTTATAACTGAAATGGTTCAAGTTGATTGAGGCTTTGTGTTGTAATATATGTTTTTTTTTTAAATAAAATTTGCCTTTTTATTATTAAAAACCAGGATAAAAGGGTTTTTTTTTAAGTATCTTTATTTGTTATCGTGTTATTCCATTTTCTTATAAATATTGCAAATTGAATTGAAAAATAAACACCAGAAATATGTCCTTTCACCCATGTTTTTTTCCATTAAAATATCGTATGAAAAATTCATCTTTTTAATTATATATTTTTATAAATACTCGAAAATTTCCCTTTTCATCCATATTAACACAGCGTGAAGTTTAAATTTTGATGTGAGTAATTTTTATAATCACGCTTCTTTTTACAATTTTTAATATTTATCATCATTATCATTATGAAAATATTTAAGTTACCCTGATTTTTAAAACTTCATTCTTAATTTAAACAAAAATGTTTAATATTTTCAAATAATGCATGGTGTGAACGAAATTATAACATGTGAAAATGAAGTAAAGAAATATTTGATATTTTTACTCCGTTCAAGAAAAGAGTAAATGAATTACAGAGATACTCGATATTTTCGCTCAATTCACGGAAAGAGTAAATTAATTACAAAAATACTCTATATTAATACAGCAAACATATTAATACAGCATACATATTAATACAGCATACATATTAATACAGCATACAAAAAAAAATACTCTCAATTCACGGAAAGAGTAAATTAATTACAAAAATACTCCGTATTTTTTACTCAATTACGATGGAATAAACTATTTTTAGTCAAATGAATTAAACTATTAAATTAAAAAGAATTAAATTATGCTTTATATTTGAAAAATTTCAATAATTATTAATTTTAATAAAAATAAATTTTGTATGTTTATTAATTGATATCAATTTTAATAAGATTTTTTTAAATATTTGTCGAAGATTTGACCATTTGAATTTAGTAATAAATTCACTATGAAGTTGAATTAGTTCACCATTAGAACATTTTTAATAGCTGATAAAACATTTTCAAATTTACGTCTTTACATTAATTTAAAACTTGAACTATTTGAATAAAATAATATTTTATCTTTGAACTTTTAATAAACTTGCTGCCAATTTTGATTGAAAAGTTTTAAAAATATGTTAATTTCGTCGAGAAGCTAAATTAGCTATAAATGAATTACAGAAATACTCGATATTTTTACTCAATTCACTGAAAGAGTAAATGATTACAGAAATAGTATATATTTTTAATCAACTGACTACACAAACGAATGAATTCAAAAGATACTCTTTTTACTCAGCTCGTAGTTTGTGAATAAATTCAAATATGTTTTATATACTGAAAGTTTTAATACCAAATATTACTAATTTTAATAAAAATTAATTTTACAACTTTATTTATTATTGTAAATTTTTAATATAATATATTTTTTTAAGTATTTGTCGAGGATTTAAACCATTTGAATTTGATAGTCAGTCAATAAGAAGTTGAGTCAATTTGAGTCATTTGAATTTGGTAATCAGTTGAGTTAATTCATCATAAAAATATTTTTAATAGCTGTTAAGACATTTTTAAATATATATATCTTTATATTAATTTAAAAACCTGAACTATTTGAATAAAACAATATTCCATCTTTGGGCTTTTAATAAAATTGCTGTCAATTTTGCTTGAAAAGTTTTAAAAATATGTTAATTTCGTCTGGAAACTTATATTAAAGTTGTTTAATATAGTAATTTTTAAAGTTCAAAATAAAATATCTGAAAAGACATTTATTTAATATAGTCAGAGTTTACCTTTACGTCATTGAAAACAAAATTAATTTTTTTTAGAATTTCTTTAGAATTTTTTTTTAATCTGTAAGTTTGAAGTTAGGTTAAAAAGTTTGCAAGAAAATTTATTATATAAATTAAATCTCTGGTACATATTTGCATTTTTAATTTTTTTTCGAATGCTTTCATACATTCAAAGTTAAGTATCTGGCAACTTTAGAGGAAATTAAATGTCTGGTAAAATATTCCAGCAGGGCAATATCTGAAACCCGGAGCATTTATTCTTTAGACAAATGATGATTTTATGTAAATATCTCTTTAAAAAGTACTCAGGTTATCCGAGTTTAGTTTGTAATGCATCATCTGTTAAATAAATATGCCTTCACCGCAAACGGGTTTTCCTGAATGTGTGAAAAAAGAATTCTGAAAATGTGTTGATTCGAATTTTGCTTTTCCATTTCAAATTACACATCATCTGTATTATTTATTTTGACAGATTTCGATTCGCATTGCGTTTTTCGTCGCCATTTCTGGAAAAAATTCATCTTATAACTGAAGTTGTTCAAGTTGATCGAGGGGTTCTTGTTGCAGAATATATATTTTTAAACTAAATTTAAATTTTTTTTTATTGAAGACCGCGATATATGTTTTTTTAAATATCTTTATTTGTTATCGAGTTATTCCATTTTCTAAGAAACTTTACAAATTGAATTGAAAAATGAACACCAGAAATGTGCTCTTTCAACCATATTTTTTTTTTTTCATTAAAATATCAAATGAAAAAATAAGTTTAACTTCTCATATACTGCTGTGACGATGACCTTTTTCTTCGATTTTCTTGGATATGTTTTACTGGAAAATAATTCCATTTTAAAACTAGTTGCGATTTATAAATTCTTAAATAAATGTGAGTTTACAAAAATCTTGTATTTTCTAAATAACATATATTGGGCCTAATGGCCCAGTAACTAGCACTCTGTACCAGAGGCTTCGGGTTTGAGTCTAGGTGTTGTCATTGGATGTTTGAAGGGGTTCGGAATCCGCTTTAAACTGTAGATCCCGGTGTGTTATGACTGCTAGGCATAAGGCAGACAAACCTATTCCGTAAAAAGAAAATATCTCATGTTACCAGTACGCAGATGGCCTTGGCCCTAAATAAAGCTATTGCGCCATTAAAGAAGAAGGAAGAACATATAAATTTTAATAGTGTCCATGACGTTGAAATGAATTCTGCCAAATTTGAAAAGAAAGTTTAGAGCAATTTAGTTATACATAAGAACATACAATAGCTGATGACGGATGACACTATCAGCCATAGCATCCACAAAATGTAGAAATTATAATAAGTGGGCAATACAGAAAGTGTGGGGCATTTTTTTTTGTTTCAATACCTGTTTTCACGTGATAGCGCTGATAAGAGATTTAGAGGATTTGACGTGTGTGAACAAGTATTATTCAAAGTGAATTCAATCTTTAATTCACCAGCGGGAATCTTTCTATTTCAGTTAGATGATATTATGTGTGAGCGTATTATTAAAAATGTCAAAGAAGGGCAAAAATAGCAGATGTTGCCAGGATGTTCAGCATTCTCCACAGCGTGGGGATGTTGGTCTCCCTGGCAACTCTCTGCCATCTCCACCTTTCAGGGCGTTGGAAAGCATTTAAACCAATTGGAATTTGTAATAAAAGTCACAGAAGAGGAAATCATGTCAGAAGTACGACGCCTGCAGAAGAAAATTACATTGTCAGAACGGCGAAGAGGTAACAGTGCACTACAGTCAGGCAGCAAGGCAAATGAATTTTCGAAAAATAATATTCAGATGCTTGGGAGAAGGAATATTATAAGCTCAGAGACCTGTTGTATGTATTCAATTGTCCAGATATCACCGTACGGCTTCTTTACAATGATGTCAAAAATCATTGCTATTTGACTATTCTCAGTTTAGAGAAGAATCAGTCTTAGATTTGAAAGTAGACAGCAACTTATCTGACTTGAGAGTGGTACCGCTTATTACCCAGAAAATATCCAGGAATGGGACCAACATCCTACATGGATAAAATCCTATATAGACCGGCATCAATATAAATAACTACACGCCCCTAGATGTGCTTGAAACTGGAACTATGATCGGTCATTTATGCATTTATGATGCTTAAGAAGCTTTATGACAGGCACATGTTCGTTTTTCGTTATGTTGTTCAAATAACTTTCGAGAAATATTTTTTCACTGGTTTTTACAATGCAGGATAGTTTACCTAAAATGTCTTCCCAGAAGGCAATGTCTATCCCTAATCGCCAGTCGATGATATACGTCAGATATTGGCAAGTGACACTCGAAACGAACTATTGGTCGACAAAGAAAATTTCCACTAAAGCATACCAAATTTTTAATTTTTCCGAATAATATTGTTCCATACGGATAGCATAGAACAATTCTTTTTGCAATATAGGAGCTCTGTGTGAGTAAGTAACTAACCTTGCCGAAAAAACAGATTTCTTCTGTTTATCATACGATTAATAATAATAGAAACTTTCCCTCACGAAATGGTGTTTTCTTAAGTTAATCTAGAAAAGCATAATATAAAATTGCTGTAAGAAATTTTTATTTCGTTGGTTAAAAGAAACCCTTCCAGAGACATTTTGACAGTAAAAGTTCTTTTACAAATCGATTGTATTCAATAGTTTGAAATCTCGATGGAAAATCAAACACTAGTTATTTAAATAAACTTTCACGTTACTACAAACCATCATACATTCTAATACAAAGTCTGAGGCCAATATAAAACTCCCAACTCTACACAGTGAATCTTTAAGAGAGCTTTAACCTCGTAAAGACTGCACTCTCTCTCTCAGAGGACACCCCCTAACCCCATCCGAACTTTTGTACCGACTCTTAATAGATGAGTTTTTCAAGTCGGCTGACAAACATTCCTTCATTAGCAGAGGTCCCCTAATAATGCCCAAGTCTGGAGCATAATTACTCTATTGACGTGGCTGTCGACTTCCTGGAAAATTACGGGGGCTCCTACGTCTTGGCGCTAATAACAACCCCCAGGACAGGTGTAGGTAGAGCACCTGTACTAGTGCCTCACATCTAATTGCTAATGGGTGAGGATGGGCTGCCATTAAATATGCAATTTTCTCTATTGAAGAATTGCGATAGTGAAAATCTAATTTAATGATTGGTGCAATGAATATAAAGATACTGTAGCGGTCCTGGTACTTTCTTAAGACTGAACGATGTACTAAAGTGATTGTTTTATATTTGTGTGATTTAATGCAAGAAAAGGAAATTTGTATAGACCATCATCAATATAAATGACTACACACCGTTATATGTACTTCAAACTGTGACTGTGATCTACCAGTTACACATTTATAATGCTTATGATGTTTTTATGACGGCCGCATGTTCGTGTTTCTGTGGTACAGCTCGATGATAACTGTCGAGAAGCATTTTTTTCACCGGTTTTTCACAATGCAAAATAGCCTTACTTAACATGTCTTTCAGACGGCAATATCTAACAACAATCGCACGTCAATGATATTCGTCAGAAATTCACAAGTAAAACCCGATGCCCACTATTGATCAACAAAACAAATTTCCACTAAAGCAAACCCTATTTTCAACTTTTCCGACTAGTTGTGTTCTACACGAACAATTCTAAAGAACAGTTTTTTTTTTTTTTTTTTTTTTTTTTGCAATGTTGAAACTCTGTATGAGTAAGTAACTAACACTGTTGTGAAAAAGATTTCTTATGTTTATCAAATAACTAATATCAATGGATACATTCCCCTATAAAATTATGGTTTTTTTAAAGTTAATCTGCATGAAAATCATAATATGAAATTGCTGTAATCAATTTTATTTTGTTGGTTAAAGAAATCTTCCCAGACATATCTTGGCAGTAAAATTGCTTTCCAAAGCGACTGTATTCAATAGTTTGAAATCTCGATGGAAAAATCAAGCTCTAATTACTTAAATAAACTTTCATGTTACTATAAACTATCATATATTGTGACAAAGTCTGAGGCCAATATAAAACTCCCAACTCTACACAGTGAATCTTTAAAGAGAGCTTTAACCTCGTAAAGACTGCACTCTCTCTCTCTCTCAGAGGACACCCCCTCACCCCCATCCGAACTTTTGTACCGACTCTTAATAGATGAGTTTTCAAGTCGGCTGACAAACACTCCTTCATTAACAGAGGTCCCCTAATAATGCCCAAGTCTGGAGCATAATTACTCTATTGAAGTGGCTGGCGACTTCCCGGAAAATTACGGGGGCTGCTACGTCTTGGCGCTAATAACAACCCCCCAGGACAGGTGTACGCTGAGCACCTGTATTAGTGCTTCACATCTAATTGCTAATGGGTGAGGATGGGCTGCCATTAAATATGCAACTTTCTCTATTGAAGAATTGGGTTTGAACGCCGGTAAAATCTAATTTAATGATTGGGGCAATGGATATAAAGATACTGTTGCAGTCACGGTACTTTCATTATACTGAGCGGTGTACTAAAGAACGTTAAAACGATTGTTATATATTCATTTGATTTCATTTAAGAAACGGAAATTTTATGTAATCATGAATTTAGTTTCATATGTAAAGGACTATAATATAAATAAAAATCCATGACATTTTGTGATGAATTTTTTTTTTGTAAAAACAGGCTATTTATATATTATGTTATTATTTTTTATTTTTATTTATATGTGATTACCTCGAAATAACATCTTGTCCATTCCGCATCAAACATTATAGTTCACTTTTAAGATCGAGTTTTTTAGTCAGATTTCAGATGAACTATTTCAAAAAGGATGAACAACATAAAACCTACTCCTTCTGTCCTACCATAATAGTAACAAGTGAATATTTAAACTAGAATTATATGAAAATACAGCTGTTAGTTATGCTGTAGTGTAAAATTGCTAAGTTTTCGATCAAAATCAATGTTTCATGACCTCTGTCATTTCTATTCATACATTTTCATTGTTTAGGTTACCTAATTATTAAGAATTATAACTATTTTTCTAATTTCACCTTACTAGAGATAGAGGGAGAAACATAAAAAAAAAAAAAAAATCATATTGAATCATAATATATCATATATCTTAACTAGATAATACTTTTTAAAAATTTTCGAATCTGCTTGAATTTACTAATTGTTAAATTGAAAGAGAAATGAAACAATTTTAAATATAACTTTGAATTTTTTCAATTAAATATCTGCATTATTTATAATTATGTGCCATTATTTTTTAGCTATGACAATCGAGTTCTTACATATACATAATTTAATCAATAAACAAAATGGTTCGCATATCAAAGGGGTACACTTATCTTGT
Organism: Caerostris extrusa; assembly: GCA_021605095.1. Classification (NCBI taxonomy): domain Eukaryota; kingdom Metazoa; phylum Arthropoda; class Arachnida; order Araneae; family Araneidae; genus Caerostris; species Caerostris extrusa. The sequence continues at coordinate 48,525 of BPLR01004918.1, read as the reverse complement.
TCTCCACTTGTTTCACGAATGCTATTATGAAGCATTTGTAACATTATCTCCCATTATCCAATTTTACCCTATCCTATTCCATTCATAATTGAGCTCATATTATGTTGCCACAATTTCTCTAATGACATCCATCTATTCTGAGACAATTCAGAATCAGCCGGGATTCATCCTGAGCTTTATTGTATTTATTTTCTACAGAGTCGACTATGATTCATACTAAAGCATTAAACGAGTAATATTATAAATTATTGTATTTATTTTCTACAGTCTACTATGATTCATTCTGAGCTCTAAAGAAGTAATATTATAAATTATTACATTTATTTTCTACAGAATCAACTATGATTCATCCTGAGCTTTAAACGAGTAATATTATAAATTATTGTATTTATTTTCTACAGTCTACTAGGATTCATTCTGAGCTCTAAAGAAGTAATATTATAAATTATTACATTTATTTTCTACAGAATCAACTATGATTCATCCTGAGCTTTAAACGAGTAATATTAATATTATAAATTATTGTAGGATGAATCATAGTTGACTCATTTATAATCTACAGTCTAGGATGAATCATATGATTCTGTACTAAATGTAATAATTTATAATAGGATTCATTCTAGATTCATCAACTAGATTCATTCTGAGCTCTAAAGAAGTAATATTATAAATTATTACATTTATTTTCTACAGAATCAACTATGATTCATCCTGAGCTTTAAACGAGTAATATTATAAATTATTGTATTTATTTTCTACAGTCTACTAGGATTCATTCTGAGCTCTAAAGAAGTAATATTATAAATTATTACATTTATTTTCTACAGAATCAACTATGATTCATCCTGAGCTTTAAACGAGTAATATTATAAATTATTGTATTTATTTTCTACAGTCTACTAGATTCATTCTGAGCTCTAAAGAAGTAATATTATAAATTATTACATTTATTTTCTACAGAATCAACTATGATTCATACTAAAGCATTAAACGAGTAATATTATAAATTATTGTATTTATTTTCTACAGTCTACTAGGATTCATTCTGAACTCTAAAGAAGTAATATTATAAATTATTACATTTATTTTCTACAGAATCAACTATGATTCATCCTGAGCTTTAAACGGGTAATATTATAAATTATTGTATTTATTTTCTACAGTCTACTAGGATTCATTCTGAGCTCTAAAGAAGTAATATTATAAATTATTACATTTATTTTCTACAGAATCAACTATGATTCATACTAAAGCATTAAACGAGTAATATTATAAATTATTGTATTTATTTTCTACAGTCTACTAGATTCATTCTGAGCTCTAAAGAAGTAATATTATAAATTATTACATTTATTTTCTACAGAATCAACTATGATTCATCCTGAGCTTTAAACGAGTAATATTATAAATTATTGTATTTATTTTCTACAGTCTACTATGATTCATTCTGAGCTCTAAAGAAGTAATATTATAAATTATTACATTTATTTTCTACAGAATCAACTATGATTCATCCTGAGCTTTAAACGAGTAATATTATAAATTATTGTATTTATTTTCTACAGTCTACTAGGATTCATTCTGAGCTCTAAAGAAGTAATATTATAAATTATTACATTTATTTTCTACAGAATCAACTAAGATTCATCCTGAGCTTTAAACGAGTAATATTATAAATTATTGTATTTATTTTCTACAGTCTACTAGGATTCATTCTGAGCTCTAAAGAAGTAATATTATAAATTATTACATTTATTTTCTACAGAATCAACTAAGATTCATCCTGAGCTTTAAACGAGTAATATTATAAATTATTGTATTCATTTTCTACAGAATGAGTACAGTACAGAATAATTACTATGATTCATATTGAGCTTTAAAAGAGTAACTTAATAAATTATTGTATTTACTTTCTATTATCTTGGTAGAATTTAGGATTCCCGTATTTTTTTTTTTTTTTTTTTTTTTTTTTTTTTTTTGGAAAATGTGATATGAGACTTCTTAAAAGAGTAATGCCTTTTAAAATAACTTTTAAGTGCGAATTACCTCTTAAATGTCTAGTTGCAGGAAATTCATAAACCCAACAAGTCATTTCTACAATTACTAATAGACACTTTTCATTATATCTACTGTGTTACCATTCTTTCAAAACAAATCCAATTTGTCAGGAAAAATCGAATTATCTCCTTTTTATAAAGAATTAGCACCGGTATCAAAGAATTCCTTTTTTAATTAAATATCCTGATACCATTGAAAACAATTTTATTGAACGTAACTGTTAGAGAACAAAAGAAAGGTCTTGTTGGCATATTGTGAAAATAGTTTTCTTCAATGTCGTTCCAATATATTTATTAATGCAGTATTATTATTAAAGTATAACAATTATTAAAATATTATACAAATATTTTTAAGCAATAATATACAAATAAACTAGTTAAAATAATGTTAAGCTTTATGCATTAATTTTAAAATTTCGAAACAGTTTTAAATTAAACACTTTCCTTCAAAGTCGTCTCCATGAGTTTATAAATATAGTATTAAAATATAGCAATTATTAAAATATTCAAAAATAATATTAATTAACTATATAATATTATTATATTATAAGATTTTTAATTATGAAGTAATAATATGTGGATAAACAAGTTAAAATGACACTAAGCTTTATTCATTCATTTGGAAATTTCTAAATAGTATTAAATTAATCACTTTTCTTCAAAGTCTTGATAATAAATTTATTAGTTTAGTATTATTATTAAATTATTAAAGTTAATGATATATTTTACAATACTTATATTTTTAAACAATAATATACATAAAAAACCAGTAAAATAACATTAAGCTTTATGCATTCATTTGGAAATTTCGAAACAGTATTAAATTAAACACTTTAAATAAATTGAAAATTAACTCACATATTTTTTGTGTAGACTGATAATACTTTATTTATTTAAGAAGTTTCGGTACATAAAAATTCAAAAAAAAATCTGTTTTCAGACGTTAATTTTATTTTTTCCCTGATTTATTATGATTCCTTTAATGCATAATTTTTCCATATAATTTAACGATGCCTTTTACGAAAGGGAATAGTTGTTCTACATGGCCGTCTGCATTATCTTTGAATGTTGCTTTGTCAAAATGTGGAAATATTGTATCTGTTGTTGTATTGTATCTTTTTTTCTAAAACTACTAAACAAGCAATATTTACATATTTTTACATAATGACAAAGTCACTATATTTCAGTATAAAGTCCTTAACTGGACAGTTTATTAAAATTATTGTTTTGATAAATTAAAAACTTAACATGTATAAAATTTATTATATATAAGTATTATGTATAACTTAAATAATTTTAATGACTTCGAAGGAAAATATATTAATTTCAGATTAGTTTAAAAGAAAATTTTAAACATATATAAAAAATTAAGGACGATACGTTTACTTGGCATAATAAGAGGCACATCAAAGTTACATTAACATTATGTGTGCACAGTGTATCAAATTCTCTTAAGAATATAAAGTTTGTTGACTATTAAATATCATTTTCCTGGAAAGGTTGAGCAGTTTAGATGAAAACCATGAAATGATCGTATGGTTTGGCTTGGTATTTCACTGTACGGTAGTTTTGAGCACACTTTGGACGAGATTTACAATTTAACGTGGATTCTGAACCATTAACAAACACCCGTACCACAGCCAGGATTCGAACTTGAAGCCTATCGTACCAACTGCCAGAACGCAAGTCCATTGGTGATGAGACTGCCAAAATGATCGTCGGTGAAATATTTATTTATAAATATAATGTTTTCATCTGTCTTTACTTTTAAAGGTTGAACTAGAAAAACCATTTTCAAAATACTATTACTAATCAACATTTTTCCTATAGAATTTTTTTGAAGTACGGAATATTTATAAAAACCTAAAAAAAACTACACATTAAGAAAAATACTTTTACCCGTAAATAGTTTATTATCATAATGGGTGAAAAAAATCTACAGAAATATTGATTAATTCTTCTTTATAAATGATAAAACAGGAACTCATAATAATAAAATATTTTACAGTTTATAATTACGTAGATTTTACAATATATATATATATATATATATTTCTATCTTCTTGTAAACAACATTTTTTCTGCATGTTTTTTTTATAGTACGGATTATTTATAATAATAATATAAAAATCTACACTTTTCATTAACGAAAATGCTTTCTTCCATAAGTAATTTATTATCATAATGGATGAAAAAAATGTACAGAAATATTGATTAATCCCTCCTTATAAATAATAAAAAAAATCTCATAATATGTAAATATTTTACAGTTTATAATTACGTAGATTTCACAATATATATATATTTCTATCTTATTGTAAGCAATCTTTTTCTATAGAATTTACTGTACTACAAATTATTTGTAATAATATAAAGAAATCAACAGTAATACTGATTAATTCCTCTTTATAAATAATAAAACAGGTTTTAAATACTTAGATTTTATAATATATATATATATATTCTTTTTCTTTATTTCATTATTTTCTTTCGAACATTTTGGAACAAAAGTTTTCGAAAAAGTTTCTATTGTCATCAGCATAATTAAAATAAATAAATTAATTGATTTACATATTAATTCCATTGTTTACACCTAACGTACTGTTTATCCTCTTAAAACTACTATTGTTTAGAAAATTTTGAACAAATAGAAAAATATCTCTCAAACTTTCTTTAACAATATGCATGTTGGAAAAAAAAAAAACTTTAAAATAAAGTTGAATTTTTACGGTAGTAATTAAAACGAAAGTTTTAATTAATTTCTCATCGTGAAAAAGTGCCATCTTCACAACAATGCCTAACAGAATATCAGGAAGGATTCAAGTTTATTTTTTTTTATTTTAATTATTTTTTATAAATAATTTATCGTTACAGCAGGTACTCAAAGACTTTTCATTAATTTTGCATATCAAGTCAAAAGTTGCAAAGTTAATAAACACAATTTTGGTTTTAATCAGACCATCGTAGAAAAAGAAGATTGATTCTTGGCCGTATACTTGGAAAAAAATAAATACTGTTTAAAATTCCCTAGTTCATTTAAAAAAAAAACCCCGAAAATTAAAATTTTTAAGCTTCAGGATAAATGATTACTTGCTATTCAAATGCAAAGAAGATAAAAAAATGTTTCATAGTTTGAATATTTCTATATTTAATAAATTTAGCGATCAATCAAGTACTGTTATTAAATACTTTAATTATAGAGACGTTATTTTTTTAATGGTAAAATATAAAAATTAGTGACATATTTTTAAGATCAAATTATAATTTATGATGAAATATACAAAAATTGAATAAATACTTATAATTACCATGTTTTTGCTGATAATGAATCAGATTTATTCTCTAAGCCTCATTAAAGTCGTGTTTATTCAATTCCTTCTATTAGCTCACGCTCTCCCTATATATATCTTGTTCAAATTTTCAATCGTTAATAAAACACTTTTTATTCATCCACTCAAGTTCAAATACATTTTTTTTAACTTGCAGTGGATGACACTGAATGTTAATACAATTTTTTTCAGATATTAATTCAGTAATTAAATTTAATTAATTAATTTTATTTTTTTTTTACATTTAAGTTGCCTATATCTACCAATAGATGGCGCCAGATAAACTTAAAAAATTGAATGGAAATTATTTATAAAGGACTTTTCTGCAATAGAGTGAAAAAACAATTTAGTACTACTGTTATTACTATAGTAACATTTTTTTTATATGTGTTCGCATATTCAATTTATATTTATATAATAGTTTAAGATAAATACTAATCTTTCTATTATAATACTATAGTACAATTGTTATTAATATAATAATATTATTTCTAAAATAGTATAGTAGAAATAATATTATTACTGTAATATAGTACTATTATTTCTAAAATAGTTTAACAGAAATACTACTATAATAATTATAGTATATTAGTATTACTGTTATTACTGTAATATTTTTATGATAGTTTATTAAAAGTACTATTATCGTTATAATGCCTTAGTACAAACCAATTGTACTAAGGCATTATAATAATACTATTATTTCCGTAATAATTTAGTAGAGATACTATTATTACTATAAAAATTTAATACGAGTGTTATCATTATAATACTATTATTTCTAAAATAGTTTAATAAAAATACTACTATTGTAACTGCTTAGCACTACAGCTATTACAATAATAGCATTTGTATTTCTTTAAAGCCTCGCAGAAATACTACTATCATATCTACACCATTTTAGTACTGTTCTTATTACTGTAATAAAATTTATGTTTGCGTAATAGTTCAGTAGAAATACTATCATAACTATAACATATTAGTACTACTAAAAACATTTATATTTCTATAATAATTTATTAAAAATACTATTATTATTATAAAGCTTTAGTAAGAAAAAAAAATAGATAAACTGAAGCAACCTGGTGGATGTGCGTTGGGTTTCAAAAACTTCCATGCCTCTACTAGTAATACTTATGGTGATGATGATGAATCCATACACCTGAAATCATTCCTTTGGACTAGTTACCTTTAGTACAACCCCCGCCATATCATTATTGGAAGATATTTGTTTAAAATTGTGGCGGCAAAATTTGAATGTAGTACGGTTTGAAAACCTGAAAGTTGTGGATTGGGAGATAATCTTTCCTAGGATTACTTTCAGTGACGCTTATACAAATCATATATGTTTTTAAATAACGAGTAATCATTCAGCTGTGGAACAGCAATAGCAGATACAGCTTTACCTAGAGTTCACCTAGGGAGTTTTGTTACACTAAACTCACATTGCCATCATAATTAGGAAGAGCCATCGAGGTAATAATAAAATAATAACCACCTTGAACCTAATTGAAAGATTCCTGTGTTTATGGATTTATCATTCTCTTCCCAGTATGGGAAAAGTGTACTTTCAGCTTAACTTCCCGTATCAGTGGAAGCCGCAGTGGGGTTTTCAGCTGAAGGTATACGTCTATATCTATATAAGTAGATATAAGTGTATAAGTATTAGTAAGTGCATAAGTATAAGTATCATAATCTTCAGTGACACAACAGCTCCATGTTGGGACATGGCCTTGTGGCAGATTTCGAAACAGAAGGTGCTTTATTTTTACGTAGTAGAGTTGTCATGTTAGACCGGGACCTACAGTGTTAGGTGGATTCCGAAACACTTCAAACAGCCATGGACTCGAACCTAGAACCCTCGGGACTCAAACCAGAATCATGTGTCCCCGAGTGCCAGAGCGTTAGTCACTCGGCCATTCAGATCGCAGTATAAGTAGATATATTATTATAATACTTAGTGTTTTTCAGCTCTAAGCGTGTAATAGTAGTAGCATGAGATTACATATGAGATTAATGTAATATTAGATGGCACATTAAGAGTTCTTTCTAAAAGTTTCCATGTTTTCCATTGTTGCAGATGTGGAGGACAGCCCGGACGACTGCCCGCGGGACCGCACGGAGGCGGAGTCGACGGGGCGGAACTGCCTCCGCAAGTGCAAGCTCGACGCCGACTGCATCAGCGCCAGGAAGAGGTGCCTGTGCGACGGGCTGTGCGGCTGGAGCTGCGTCAGGCCAGGTGAGCCTCACCCCCCTTTCTTAGTATTATAAGGCCTACTCTTGAGTCGAACACACTAGAGCATGTGTCTTCTATTTAGAGTGAAGCCCAATTAGAGATATGACGAAATTGGTATAAAATCTGAATTACCTGTTCTTATGAATACTTCTTTCTGATTTGTGCTTGCGAACATTTCTTTCTTATTTGTGTTTCTGAATACTTATCTGGGCCTTTTGAATACTTCTCTCTTATCTGTACTAAATACTTCTCATTATATGTTTCTATCTGTAATAAGAGGTCAGCATAAAGATAAATAAGTTAAATCACCACGCATTGATCAGAGTTCATGGAATAATTCATATCTATTTCTTATGAACGTCAGCGGACCTCGTATTTAACATACGTCATGAAGAACCCACCAACAGGGGATGAGAGCTTATATGTACTTCTGAATAATTCTTACTTATATTTCTTCATTAGTTGAACAGTAAAATCAGAACTGAGTTAAATCACCATGCATTGATCAAAATTCATGCAATGGTTCATATCTATTTCTTATGATCATCTGTGAACCTCTTGTCACAAACCTCATGTTACTATATGTCACAAAAAACCTACAGTTTGGGGATCAGAGTTGGAAATGGCCTTTCAGGGATAACTGTCTCACTTTTGGTCAAAAACTCTGAAAGCTTACTGCCAAGTAAACTGAATTTCAATACGAGATTTTTACACATGTTCTTACAATTGACATGAAGTCCCTGGGTTTCGGAATACAATGATTGGAACGATCATCTCTCGGGGATTCGAACTAAGCACTCCTACACTCTAGCTGAGCAAAATACAATGTGGATTAAAAGTTAATTATCTATATTTGTAGGTAATTACTTCTTGTATCATGAGTTACATCTCAGATCATCAATACAATTTTTTTCATACCACATAGTTGCTACTGCAGACTTCACGATTTGTAGTACTTATACACTATGTAGTAACTGTTGAATACCATTAGATCGCAGTCATAATATATACAGAATGTTATAATTGCCACATATCATATTTTTGAGTAACCCTTACTGTAATAAATTACTCATCGTATTGTTTATAACTGCCGTTCTATTTACAGTGCATAAGTATTTTACCTGCTTTTACATTAATATTAGTGGCGATTAATTTAATTATAAGTCTATTTTATTTATGTGTAAAAAAATATTCTAAAAAGGCATTCAGAATCTTAATCGTATTGGTAAATAAGTTTCTGGCATTCCTCCTAATGTCAAAGTGTTTTTGGCTTTCTTATTAATGTCAAAGAAGTTTGGTTTTCATTTTATTGTCAAAAAGTTCGTGGATTACATATTAATTTTGTAGATTTGTGAATTAAATTTCCAATGGAACGTGATTCGTTTTTCATTTTAATGGCAATAAGGTTTGGATTCGTTTTTTTATTTTAATGGCAATAAGGTTCATGGTTTTCACTTTAATGGTAATAAGGTTTCCTGATTTTCATTTTAATGGTAATGAGGTTTGTGGTTTTCATTTTAATGGAAATAAAGTTTCCTGATTTTCACTTTAATGGCAATAAGGTTCGTGATTTTAACTTTAATGGCAAAGGGGTTCGTGATTTTCATTTTAATGGCAATAGATTCGTGATTTTCACTTTACGTACAGTAAGGTTTCTTGATTTTCATTTTAATGGCAATGAAGTTTCCTGATTTTTCATTTTAAGAAAAGTAGACCACATATTAATAAGGTTCGTGATTTTTAACTTTAATGGCAAAGGGGTTCGAGAATTCAGTTTTTAAGACAAAGGGATTCCTGGTTTTTATTTTAATGCCATAGAGGCTGTTCTTGACTTACATAATCGAAGCTCGCCAATGATAAAAAAAAAACTATGGTAGTTGTAGTTACTGCAAAAAACTGTTAGTAGGATATTATTTTCACTTGTTTTCGAAACTTATAAAACATCATTTGAGAACTACACTAGAATGTCAACTATACAAAATTATCAGAAATTGACCAATATTTATTTATTTAGGCAATTTTGTTATTTTAGTGGGAAATTTGCAGTCTCCTTTTTTTTACTTACAGAGGAGAGGATATTTTTCTATAGATTTAACCTAGCGTAGGTACATAAATGTTTCCCTTCCATGTCATTAATTAGGTTCCCTTATTTAAAATGCCCAACATGTTATTTAACAGGCCATTCCAACACTTCTATCTTGGACATGAAACCTATGTATGTATGGATAATGGGTAATATATGCATATGGATAATTTGGATAATGGATATAAATTCTGGATAATGCTTTGTTTTTACATTCTAAGCAATATTTAGACACGACACCAAATGATAATACCAGTCATGAGGGAATTTTATTATTAGTGTGTCAAAGCGTAAATGCGTCCGATTTTTACGTTGGTAGAAAATCTCAGATCGTCTATAACGAATATTGGCAACGCTGAATCTGCTATTCCTGTAACAAGAGTCATGAAGTGAAAATCCCCAACATTGGATAACAATAACAACAAACAAATCCAACAAGTATTGAAAAAAATTTTAACATCCACCAACAAAAATAAAGCAACAAAAGTTGTATTGAATTTTTAAAGTTATAATTTAAAAAAGCAAGTACTGTTACTAAATGACATTGAGATTTCTAGGATATCTATCTAGGATTTCTAGGATATAATAATATTATTTTTTATAACTGAATATAAAAACTCAACTATTTTAAGAATTATTTTAATATATTTTATTGATATATATATATAGAAAAATTAAATATTTTCCTTAAGTAAATCTTATATAAAAAGGAAACAAAAATTATTTCAAAACTTTCATTCATTTGACAATTTGTCATATTAAATTCAAAATCCAAAAATAATAATATCTAAAAAAACATTACAATAATTTTTGAAATCTTTTTGCAATAAATATTATAATGTGTTAATCAAGCAAAACTTAGATGAACGCATTATTTAAATGACTAGAAATAAATGTTCAATTAACCAGTTTTATTAATCAAATAAAACTTGAATAAAAGTAAAATGTAAAGCATATGTTTTACATTAAAATAATAATCGAAAAAAATTTGTGTTCAAAGAATATTCTTCAAAAATTGTTCAAGCAAATATGCATTGCTTTTATTCCTAATTTTTATTTTAAAATGCTGTATTAAAATAGCAGATTTAAATTAAATATTTAATCGCAAAAATTACATATTTTCAAATTATTTCAAAGATTTTTCTTAAAAAAAATAGTATTAAATACAAAACAAAAGGGAAGCTTTTTTTTTTACTTTCGAGAAAATCTACTTAACGTAAAAAATAAATAAATAAATAAAAATATAAATAACAAAAAAAAACGAAGTCTAAAACGACAGTTTTCGCCCCAACTAATATTTGTTATTTTATTCATTTAATTAATTTACTTCAAGAAAAATTTGTTTTGTTAAAAAAGGGTTTTGTACATGGTGATGAGATTAACTTCCGAAGAAAAAAAGTGTAATTAAACGAGTTCAAACAAAAAAAAATAATTAAAAGCAATGTAAATGTAAAGTTTCACTCCATAAGCAATTAAACGGTATTCATTTAGTATCTGAATACAAGACATATTTATAGTAGACCATATATTTAAAGTTGATTTAAATATTTCAGCGTTGACTTGATATGGAAAATTTAAATGCATCACCAAGAAAGATGTTCTGCTACTAATAACTATTATGATATAAAAGTATTGATATGGCTAAGTGTTTTTTCTGTTAATGTGTTCTATAAAAGCAAAAATATTAGTTATTTCATTAGATGATTAGAGATACATCTCAAATAATTGCAATTTTTGACTACAAATATCGTGCGCAAATAGCGTTGCCTACAAATACTGTTAACAAATGTTACCTACATAAAATTTTTAACATTACTGTTACAGTACCGTTACCTATCAATACTCTTAATATTACATATAACACTGTAATTACCTACATAAAGTGTTTAACAAATATTGCCTGCAAATACAATATAGTTACCATAGAGTTACATACATATAAGTATCGTTAACATATCATTACTTACAGATACTAAAATACCATTGTCTACAAATACAGTCGACAGCAATGTTACCATATCTTTGCTATCAAATATTATTAACAATATTATTATTATACCGTTCTTATTTTCTTCATTGTTGAACAGTCTTACGATGGGGCAATGGCAGATTTCCAGATAGGATATGTTTTTCTTTTTACGCAGTAGAGTTGTCAGAACTACGCCTAACGTTCTACAAAGTTATATTAGATCGGGACTATGGTTTAAAGTGGATTCTGAACCACTAAAAGTATATATGGCACCGGCCGGACTCGATCCCGAAACCTGTGGTACCATGCACAGCGCCAGTACTGTACCCTTGTTAATGATATTGTTACATATGCAAATACAGTCTCCTACAAACATTGCTTATAATATTGCTACCATATGAAAATACCGTTACCTACAAATACAAGATCATACTAATAATGTGGGTATAAAATAATAAAAACCGGTATTAAAGGTATTCAATTTTCTCGCATTGCGTCTTTTGGTTATTGGCGCACGTGGACCACGTACCTTCCATTAGTAAGTTCCTTTGAAATCTCTGAAGACTTTTAGAGTTTTGTTCGGGAGGGAATTCGGTGGAAGAAAATGTTTTCCCCCTCTGCTTTTAAATGATGTCAAAAATGCAATTAAAGTACTACAAGCATTCTGTTTTTGGTATTATTATGTGTGTTTATGTATGGTATATTACTCATTGTTGCTAGTTTTCTACATGCAAACGCCTACTTACGGAAGGTGTTTTTTGTCTTTTCAACAGAGAAATTTGTTTTTATCTCGCATACAGTAGATGAGAAAAAGTTATTAATGTTTTTGCCTCAATGTAATGGTAACATTTTCTGAGGTCGCGAGAGTAAAATCCTTCTCGTGACGGTTATGAAGAAAATGAAACCAGGATGTTTTGTTGCTGTAAAACGCATTTGCAAAAATTTCATAAAAGCAGAACGAATTTTTTTTTAAAACAACAAAGTAGATTACTAATAAACAGTGTCGACCTCTCGTAACCAGTGTCGAATTCTAGTACGCAATGTCTATTGCTACTATAAGAAAAAAATGAACGAATTTTAATTTTGAAATATGGAACATTTATAAACAAACCATACTTTGAACTTACTTAAAAAATCTTCAATTCCAAGAAATAATAGATATCTTTCGGTAAACCAAATCTAATACATTAAATTAAAAATACATCTGTAAAAATGTCGCTATGAACTATTTTAAACTATAAAAGTCATCAGTCGCTGTTACATCTCTGTGTGTCAGTGATATATATAGTTTCATCAAATCCTTAGTAAATAATTTGATATTTTAAAAATCCTATTTTAAAATGTAAGATTTAAAATGGAAAAAAAGTTCACTTTTGCTTATTCGTATAAAATGCAAAGATTTAAAAGCAGATACACTAATTACTTTTAAAAAGAAATTCATTTAAGTTTCCCAAAATCAGTTTTTTAAGTGTATTTCAAGCAGAATCTTTGGTTTCCCATCTTCGTATTATCTTGCAAAAAAAAAGTTTCACGTTTTCTAAAAGATGAAAAGGCACAAAAAAAAAAATAATAATAAAAAAAAAAAAAAAAATCGAAAAACGATTCGGGTGACAGATAGACCGAAAGATAGATAAATCTTTATATATCTGTATTTTTATCTGTATATAACTTATACAGATAGGCAAAGAAGGCACGACACACAAAAAAGAAAAGAAAAAAAAAGAAACATTTTTGAAATTCCAGTGATGCCACGAATGCTCCGCCACGTGGAAATCTCCAACTCCACTTCCTGTAACTATTAGATTACACCGCTCACTTCCCACCTAACAGCTGTGGCAAGAAATTCTACTGGTATGGATTGAAATACGGTTGCAGTTTACTCTCTCCGACTTTTTAAAATATTCAAAAATATAAAATAATAAAAACTGGTATGAAAAGGAATTCAATTTTCTCGCATTGCGTCTTTTTGGTTATTGGCGCACGTGGAACACGTACCTTCCATTTGTAAGTTCCTTTGAAATCTCTGAAGGCTTTTACAGTTGTGTTCGGGCCGGAATTCGGTGGCAAAAAGTTTCTCCCTCCGCTTTTAAGTGATGTCAAAATACATTTAAAGTACTACAAGCATTCTGTTTTTGTTATTAGTATCTGTGTCTATGTATGGTACATTACTCGTTGGTGCTGGTTTCCTGCACGCTTAGCATGTGATGGATGAGAAAAAAGTTGTTAATGTTTTTCCCTGAAAGTAATGGTAACATTTTGTGCGGTCTTGAGGGTAAAATCCTTAAAGATACTAAAATCCTTCTCGTGACAATTATGAAAAAAATGGAATCCGGCAATTCTGTTGCTGGAAACACATTTGTTGAAAATTTCATTAAAGCAGAACGAATACGATTAAAAGCAAAGTTAATTTTTAATAAACTGTGTCGATTTCTAGCATAAAAATATGGAATAGTTATAAATAAACAACATAATTTTTCTATTTAAAAACTCTTGAACATCAAGCAATAATAGCTGTTTTTCCATACCAAATCTAATACATTAAATTAAAAGTCTACCCTTAAAGATACCTCTGTGATGGTGTTTTTATATTATAGATAATTATTATATATATATATATATATATATTGCTTATAAATAAAAAATCAAGTGTTCTCATGATCCTGAAAGTGATCCTCTTTCTTGAAGCCATTATAGGTCTAATATAGACCTAGACATTACACTCATATTGAATTTATGGGGCCTGAATGGCCGAGTGGCTGGCGCTCGGTACCACAACTTTCGGGTTCGAGTCCCGGCTGTGCCATGGATGTTTGTAGTGGTTCGAATCCACTTTAAACTGTAGGTCCCCTGTCTAATAAGAGCGTTGCGGGGGCATTGTTGTCCGTGGCTTATCTTCAAGTTACACGCGCCCCTTGGTTAATGCAAAGTGAGTACATCTGTGCAGAGCTTGCCTTAAGGCATCCAAGACCAAGCTGTCTAAGTGTTTGCCAGCTGCATTAGAAAGAAAAATTCAATTTATTATGATTAAGTTTATTCTTAAATATATTTTTCATAAAACTGAAATAAATAAATTAATCAAAGTATCTTTAAAAACATACCTAATACATGAGTTTGTGGTTGTATAGTCAGAGTATAGGTATATTTACCAAACATTATGAAGAAGAATTCACATAATTTTTTTCTTAAAAAGAAATATGAAGCTATAAACATTCTCTGAAAACTTTTATCCGAATATTTATAGCTATACAAAAAAAGATGTGAAATCGGGGCAACGGGCAACTGGCGTACCGGTTACGGAGTTCCAAGGTGGTTTTAAGAACCACAATACCTCCACATCATAATTTATGATTCATAAGGAAAATTCATTTTATTTTAATAAAGGAAACGTTAGAGATTCCAACAACATTCATTCCCGTTTGTTTAAAAAGACCTTTGCCAGACGAGGCACCATATTAAAGAAGGCAATTTGCACCCCTGAAAAGGGAACACATTTCGGCGGAGTTTCCCCGAAACGTTTTCAATTTCGCAAATCACGGAGACTTGTTTGTGCAATAAACATGCAGATGGCAAAACGTATTAAAGGTTCGATCCCCCACCACCCACAATAGGGGGAGGACTTTGTTGAAAAGAGAACTTTCTTTAATGGCTGCCCATTTATTCCCATTTCGTCACCTGATCTTCGAGAATCGAAAATCGAAGCGAGAATGAAATTGCAAATTCCGAAAACTCAAAGCAGAATCGATGTTTAGAGTCGATTTTAACAGGAAGGCTTTAGTAAAATAAACCAAGAGAAAAGTTTTTGGGCGAACACATTTTCCCGGGAAACTCCCGTTAGTCCCTTTCAAAATATTTTATCCGGATTGCTGCCCAAACGTGAATATGAACGGGTCAGTTTGGAACATATTTCAGGCTTAACTAGCTTTATGTCTTGATATGTTTTAGCAATATGCCGTAGAGAAGTAGCTGAGAGATGTCATCTTTTATTCCGCCAATGCCATTATGGGGCTTGAAAAAATATCAGGATTTGAAGTTAGGTGAGAATATCAAGATGCATTGTTGTAGACTGCATAAAAGTCACTTAACGAAAACGTGAGGATTTTATTCTCAAACATAGACGCTATATTTATCTTTTGTTAAGGCCAAAGAAATGAGAAGGCAAAGAAAATGCTCTTTTCTGCATTGAGTAATAGACATTTGAAAGACGACATTATTCTAAAGATTTATGCTGCATTATTAGTATTATCATCTGAAGGGGTTACAAGTTAATTTTAGTTTGTAATCAATGTTATTTAAAAGAATGCAAATGAATTAATAGATCATTATATTTTTCAAATGGGCTGGCAAGAAAGTAATTGGTGGTTTTCATCATTTAAGTAGATGGTAAAAACTAGACTTATTATATCGTAAGTAATTGTGCATCTGAATCTAGTGGTAACATGTACAATGCTTAGAATTACTAGAGTACTTAGTTTAAAATTGGTTTATTGGTAAAAATGCACAATGCTTAGGAGTGCAAGGGAGCTTAGTTTTTAATTAGTTTATTGATGACACGTACAGCTTGCTTTGGTTTGTCGATCTACGGTCAATTTGTGTACACGAGTACTAAACAGACTGAAACTACAGTTTAACGGGGTTTTCGAACCACTCACAAATATCCATGCCCCGGCCAGCATTTGAACCTGAAGCCTATGGTACCAAAGTTTGGTGTCTTAGCCAATTGGCCGTCAGGCCGTTCTGTATGTTAACTACCGTTAGTTGATATAGACAACTGATGTCTATAGTTGTCTATATTGTCTATGTTGAGTTAATGGCACTTTTACATGTAGTGCTTAGAATTGCAAGTGTGCTTAGCTTCAAATTGGTCTAAGTGGTAACATGTCCTAGCACGTCCTAGTTTCAATTCCAATTATGGTTTATATTGTACGTTGCAGCCATTGCCATCGAGAAACGAAGTGACTCGATAACTGTTATGTAAGGTGTGTAAAAAGCATCTCGTATTGTTAGCTGTTTGGTGAGAGTTTTCTGGCTTTCCCTAATACGGCACAATAAATACTAGGTGGTTACCCTTAAAGGCAGAGGAGGGACAGTCAACATTTTTGAAAATTTGAAGTTAGGAATCGGTATAAAAATCTGATTCTCGATTTTTTTTTATAAAAATAATTTTTAGTTTATTAAAATTATATGAATTGATTTTAAAATTAAATATTAAAAGGCAATCCCAACATATATTTCAAATTATATTATTCAGATGCTCAACTCGTATAGCATTTCATTGAGGCGCATGTTCAAATCGTCGAATTAATTTAATTTTGCTAACATGCATATAACAAAAGACTTCACCTTTCAGTCCTATCGCTTGTCGTTAAAGAACAGATGTGGTTTGCCATTTATTGTGCTGTGACATTTGTGTGTGTGATTTGGCATTTATAGAACACTTTTAGGCTAATTAGACCGGGACCTACAGTTTACTATGTATTCCTAACCACTAACAATCATCCATGCTACCGCGATAATTCGAACCTGAGATCTGTGGTACCATAGGCCAAAGTGCGAGCCAATTGTCCATTAGGCCGCCATTAAGGAAAGGAGTTATATCGCGGAACTTTGTTGCTTTGTTGTATTTTACGCTACGATGAGTATTGCGTTTGAAAGGAAATTGCTAACATAAAACAAAGCAACTAAGAGAGTGATCCGAAATGTATTGAATAAATTTGCAGAAATTCGTTCTATAACGCACAAAATGGTAGGCGTAAAAGGAAGAAGGGATTGAAGAAAATTTTAAGGTACGTTTGCTCGAATCTCTCAGAAAGTAAATGAGAAATTATCTATTTAGTCTAGAGTTTCCTACAGAACATGTGAACGCATTGTGAAAACGCTGAAATTTCATGTGTACATTGGGAAGTTTGTTCAGATATTTAAAGAAGTTGCGTTACTGCGTTTAATTCCAAAGTGTGACGCAGCATTAATTTATGGGAAAAGGCGAACAGTCCACATTTTTAACATTCACTGTGATTTCCATTGTAGACCAAGAGTTTAACTACACGTGTTTGTGATTACAAGAATGTGCTCTCCTTATGTGCAGATCGACTTTGATTTAAAGCATATATGAATAGCAATTAATTCTAATTTCAGCAGTTTTAATCTTTGATGATCTCAAAAGATAAATATTATCAGATATAAACTGGAAAATAAAATAAATGAATCATTTTCTTATGCCAGTTTATTGGATTCCTTGAACCAAACTTTTGACCACAAAGGAATTTCTGGATGATTTTCCTAATGTTTGACCACAATGATGTTTTACTGGTGTAAAACATCACATTTTATAAAGTAAGTGGTCATTGAAGCAGGTATAGTAATTGTTTTCTTGCTTATAAATAAACTAATTTAATTATTTTATATGTGATAAATAAAAAATTTATTTTCATTCTTTGTGTGATATTTCGTATCAATACATTTTGGCATTTGTTAATGAATATTTATTAATTGATAACTTATCCATTATGTGAAATTATTTAATGGTTATATAGCATTAATTTTCCTCACAATGAAAAGTTAATTGATTATTTTATATTTTTTGTCTCACTAAATTTTTTCTCTCCTCTTTACAATATGGCAGCTTCACTTTCTTCTCTTGTACCTTCTTGTGTGTTCTCTTCTCTCTCTAACTGGCGACATCGGGACTGAAAAATTAACTTGTCCAGAACCGATAAATTTCAGTTTGAAACTCTACGGGCAAAACATAAAACGCAAATGCCGTGTATTTGACGACCAATAAATCTGAAAATCAAAATTTACTTTTTTTTTTTTCATTCGAGGTAGTGGATAGCAAGGTGAATTCTTCAGGGAATCTAGAAGCACCCTTCCAGACTGCAGTGACACAATACATTTGCATTGAAACGATGGAAAATTCTTTTATTTTTGTTTGCTGTCTGCCATGGTAACAATTGACATGGATATCGATTAACTTTTAATTTCAATTTTCAATAATATCAATAATGACCTTTATTCAAAGATGCATATTATCAGATATAAAATGAAATAAAAAAGTGCAGAGTTAAAAAAATTCAGAAAATAAAATAAATGATTATTTTTGAGTTTGCATACCTTTGCGTATTAAAAGTACTTTTTTTATTTCATTAAGATTGTGAAACTTCATGTACTAGAAACGAAATTGTTAAATTTTACATTAATATGAAAGTGCATTGTTTAAAATTACCAAAGAAAAAAAAAAAAAAGAAATAATTGCATTTAAGCAATTTAAAATATGAACACGTAAACAAATTCATTTAACAACTCAAAAACATTTGTTACAGCTTTTCTATAAAAAAAGCACATTTTTATTTTATTAATAAAAACTAAATTCAATTTCTTTGCTATCTATGATTGCAAAAATACATGGATTGTTAAGAATGAAATGAAATTTTTGATAACTTTTTAGGAGTTTCAATGATCAAGCTTATAAGTTGCAAAAAGAAATATAAGCACAGAACTAGGATTTATGTGCTCTGCAATAGTTTTAGTATTGCCTTTTGTGATCCTTCCATCCCTGTTAGTGGGTATTTTGTAAATGGAATTTGACATCATTGATGAAGAGACAAGTAGTACGATATTCTTAACAGAGTATTTTGAACGAAAATGATAAAATTAAAATTATTTGTCACTTAAAATAGCTGAAATTTTAATTCTAACAATCTTAAGACGCACACTCATTATAAATATTTTATTTTATTGTTGAACATCGGAAGGCCTCGTGTTTCATTTAAGTATGCCACAGGCAATCCACCGGTAGTGAAAGGAGGAAAATACTGCCTTCAAAGAAGTCGTTTAAGCAAGGGTGTGGAGACAGTCAAGAGATTTCCGACATCTGAGAAGATTCTCCTCTTCCGTATTCCTGACTCTTTACAGTAATTTTACGAGCTACGATATTGATTAATAGATGTTTGTCAGCTGCATTAGAAACAAGTAATATAAAAATAATAATTTTAAAGTCAATTCTTACTTTCTTTTTCATTATATTGCAGAAAGTCCTTTATAAATAATTTTCATTCATTTTTTTTTTTTAGTTTATCCGGCGCCATCTATTATTAGATACATGCAACTTAAATCTGAAAAAAAATAAAATTATTGAATTAAATTTAATTACTGAATTAATATTTGAAAAAAATGTATTAACATCAAGTGTTATCCACTACAAGTTCAAAAAAATGTATTTGAACGTGAGTGGATGAATAAAAAGTATTTTATTAACGACTGGAAATTTGAACAAGATATATATTGTTAGTGTGAGCTAATAGAAGGAATTGAAAAAAAATGTTTAATGAGTTAAGAAAATTTTTAAAGTAAATGTAATTACTTGTTATTCAATTCATATGTCTTTTAAAAGAATTTTGCGTTAACAAAGAATTTTTTTATGATTTTGAAGTTGTGGTATTTACATTAACTTAAAAATATTCTTTTGATGTCTTCTCTCCCTTTCGGCAGCTTCTTTGCTTTTTTTCTCTCTCTACCTAGCGACAATTTTGGTGACAAAAAATGCTTACAAAAAAAATAATACCTATCAAATAAAAAAACAATTCAAATTAACAAGTAGTGGAGTATTACAGAATAACGAAAATCAAGTAAGAGGAAATTGTTAATTTTAATTAGAAATATGCTATATTTATAATTCCATACTAAATCTTATGTTTGTGTCATTTATAGGACAGCATCTATGAGATCTTTCATTGTTGACCTAAGATAACATTTTATAATCATCGGTTCTGGGAAAAGTCTCATAATATTAACTTGCTGCTGAAGTTTTAACTATCTTTACTACCCAATATATGATTGTAAGATACAATTGAATTGCCTTTTAATATTTATTGAATTATTAATATTAATTTAATATTTATTATATGAATTTATGTTAAAGAACATAAATTCATATAACTTTAATAAACTTGACTCCTAACTTCGACTTTTTCAAAAATGCTGACTGTCCCTCCTCTGCCTTAAAGGTTAACCACCTGGAATTTGTGGGTCTTATAGAAGAAAGTCCAGAAAATTCTCACCAAACACCAATACGAGATGCTTTACATACCGCGCATAACCGCTATATAGTCACTTCATTTCTGATAGCAATGGCTGCAAAGTAAACCATCAGTAGATTTGAAGTTAAGAATTCTTGCACTTCTAAGCATTGTGTACGTTATCACTGTACCAATTTGAAGCTAAGCACTCTTCCCTTCTAAGTACTGTACATGTTAACATTAAACCAATTTCAAGTTAAGCACCATTGCACTTCTAAGTATTATACATGTTACCATTAGAACATTTTGAAATCCCTTTTCACTTTTAAGCATTGTACATGTTACCTCTTGACCAATTTGAAGCTCAGCACTCTTTCACTTCTAAGCATTGTACATGTTACCACTACAGCATTAATCAGTATGATAATTGCGTTTATGTCTGGCAAAACAAATTAATTAATTACAAAAATTTTAATGATCTATTACTTAATTCGCATTCTTTTTAATAACACATATTTCTGACTTATTAATGTTTATTACAAAAGTAACCTGTAACCTCACAGATGATAATACTAATAATGTAACATAAATCTTTAGAAAAAGCTCGCCTTTCAAATATCTACTACCCAATGCAGAAAACGCCATTCCTTTGCAAACTCATTTCTTGCTCTAATAAAGATAAATATCGCATCTATATTTGAAAATAAACTCCTCAAGTTTTCATTAAGAGACTTTTATGCAGTCTACAACAATGCTTCTTGATATTCTCAAGTAACTTCAAATCCTGATATTTTATCAAGCCCCCATAATGGCATTCACGGAATAGAGTTTCACATCTCTCAGCGGCATATTGCTGAAACATATCAGGACACAAACCTAGTTAAGCCTGAAATATGCTTGGAAACTGACCCGTTCATATTCACATTTGGGCAGCAATCCGGATAAAATATTTCTGGAGACTAACGGGAGTTTTCCGGGAAAATATGTTTCACCAAAAACTTTTCCCTTGGTTTATTTTACTAAAAAGCCTTCCTGTTAATATCGAGTCTAAACATCGATTCTGCTTTGCGATTTCGAAATTTGCAATTTCGTTCAACTTCGATTTTCGATTCTCGAAGATAAGGTGACGAAATGGGAATAAATGGGCAGCCATTAAAGAAAGTTCTCTTTTCAACAAAGTCCTACCCCTATTGTGGGGGGGGGGGGGATAGAACCTTTAATACCTTTTTCCCTCTGCATGTTTCTTGCACAAACAAGTCGCCGTGATTTGCGAAATTGAAAACGTTTCGAGGGGGAACTGCCATATGTGGAAACTCCGACGAGATGTGTTCCGTTTTCAGAGGTGCAAATTGCTTTCTTTAATATGGCGCCTCGTCTGGGAAAAAGTCTTTTAAACAAACGGGAAAATGAATGTTGCTGGAATATCTAATATTTCCTTTATTAAAATAAACTGAATCCCTTATCAATCAGAATATTTTCTAAATTCCTATTTTTTTTGTTTGTATAGCTATAAATATCGGGTGAAATATGTCAGAGAATGTTTATATCTTCAGATTCCTTTCTTCGAAAAATTAATGGGAATTCTTCTTTATAATCTTTGGTAAGTATACCAATACCTTTAATATGCAACAACATATTGATGAATTGGGTATTTTTTTTCTTCTAGTGCAGATGACAAGTAGACCATGATCTTTTATGTCATAAGGGCTGTACCGATGTTACTCACTTTGCATTACCCAGGGGCGCGTCTAACTTGATGGTAAGCCACGGACGTG
Source organism: Caerostris extrusa (assembly GCA_021605095.1). NCBI lineage: Eukaryota > Metazoa > Arthropoda > Arachnida > Araneae > Araneidae > Caerostris > Caerostris extrusa. Next base: position 26,065 of record BPLR01004918.1, on the reverse strand, counting down.
GAACAAACGATGCCCTGCAATGCTCTACGATCCTATTATGACCGGGACTTACGGCTTAAAGTGAATTCCGAACCACTACAAACATCCATGGCAACGCCGGGATTTGAACCCGATACCTATGGTAGTGAACGCCAGAGCGCTAGCCATTCGGCTATCAGGCCTTACTTTTTCAAAGATACTTTGATTAATTTATTCATTTCAGTTTTATAGAATATATACTTGAGATTACATTTCATCATAATTATTTTAATATGACAGAACCGCAAAATTATATTATTACAAAAAAATTGGTTGCAGATATAGATCTGGTTTGCCAGATGAAGTAATTATGGTCGAACACTATAAGGTCTCGATTTATACTAGACCTATAACGGCTTCAAGAAGAGGGTCACTTTCAGATTCATGTGAACACATTAAATTTTATTTACATGCACTTTATATGTATGCAGAACTCTGGGTTAATACAAAAATTATTTACAAAAAAATGAAATTAAAGATTTAAATTTGATTTACAAGTGCAGTTCCTCCAAGGACCGATAGATAATTATTTTTTTGCCAGCTCATACAAAAATGTAGTGATCTATTAATCAATTCGTGTTCTTTAAATCATTGATTCAGAATTTAGTAATGCTTATTACAAAAAAATACCTCTCAAATAATAATACTAATAAAGTACCGTAAATCTTTAGAAAAAGCTCGCATTTCAAATATCTACTACTCAATGCAGAAGAAGCCATTTTTTACAATCTCATTTCTTGCCTAATAAAGATAAATATAGCGTCTATGTTTGACAATAAAATCTGCAAGTTTTCATTAAGGGACTTTTATGCAGTCTACAACAATGCATCTTGATATTCTCACGTAACTTCAAATCCTGATATTTTATCCCCCATAATGACATTCGCGGAATAAAAGTTGGCATCTCACAGTAGCATATTGCTAAAACATATCAGGACATAAAGCTAGTTAAGCCTGAAATATGTTCGGAAACTGGCCCGTTTATATTCACGTTTGGGCAGCAATCCGGATAAAATATTTCTGGTGACTAACGGGAGTTTTCCGGGAAAATGTGTTCCCCCCAAAAAAATTTTTATTGGTTCATTTTACTAAAGCCACCCTGTTAAAATCGACTCTAAACATCGATTCTGCTTTGTGATTTCGGAATTTGCAACTTCGTTCTAGCTTCGATTTTCGATTCTCGAAGATCAGGTGACGAAATGGGAATAAATGGGCAGCCATTAAAGAAAGTTCTCTTTTCAACAAAGTCCTCCCCCTATTATGGGTGGTTGGGGGGATCGAATCTTTAATACGTTTTTCCATCTGCATGTTTTTACAAAACAAGTCGCCGTGATTTGAGAAATTGAAAACGTTTCGAAGGGGAACTGCCATATGTGGAAACTCCAACGAGATGTGTTCCATTTTTCAGGTGTGCAAATTGCCTTCTTTAGTATGGTCCCTCGTCTGGCAAAGGTCTTTTAAACAAACGGGAAAATGAATGTTGCTGGAATCTCTAATGTTTTTTATTAAAATAAAATGAATGCCTTATCAATCAGTATTTCAGATGTTCTATATATATATATATATATTTTATTTTTGTGTGTAGCTATAAATATCTGGTGAAATCTTTTTCAGAGAATGTTTATATCTACTTCATTTATTTTAAAGAAAAAAAATAATGCGAATTCTTCTTCCTAAAGTTTGGTAAATATGCCAATATTCTGCATATGCAGCAATAAACTGATACGGCCTGAATGGTCGAGTGTCTGGCGCTCGGTGCCACAGGTGTCGGGTTTGAATCACGGCGGAGAAAATTATTGCAAAATATAATACACACACACTTATATATATAAATATAAATGAAACATATATATACATAAGTTTTTTACTCATTTAATTTTAATTTAATTTAATAATCTCTATATGGGGACTATTAGTTACAGGAAGTACAATAATATGCCATGTTCATTGAACCATATCTTCATCAATAGTGGTATTACCATCCTCTGCTTTATATATTAGTCAAATCCCATATATTGGTTCGATATACACAATTGTCAATTTGTTTGATACACAATATCTTTAACATAACTCCATAATATGGGAATATGAAGCAATCGAAAAGGCGTTATATCGATTGATGGAGTATGAAGTATGCAGATACCACCATCCTCGGGAACAACATCAATTTGTTACTCACTCTCTTTGAGCTCAACTAAAGGACTTTGCAGACTACAGGTTTATCATAGGCACATAAACTAAAAGTTTCAGTCAGACCTCACTTGTCAAGTTTTAAATAAGCCTCCTAGTTTCAAAGCCCAATGTACTATCCAGCAATATAATTTTTTTCGAAATTATGGTATACAGTAGAATTTTTGAAAACAATACAAGTGACGATTAAATATTTGAATTCTTTAAAATTCCAACGATAGGGTTCAATCTTTTATTTAACCTCAGTCTTATAAGGTAATCAGTCTACCTATCATCTTTTTCTACAAAGGGTTTCAATCTTTTTGCATAATCACGATTTTTATAGCATAATCACAATCTTTATGGCATAATCACAGTCTTTAATATTATAATACAAAAATGGTAAAAAACATTGCTATTATTAAAAAGCATCCATTTTATTTATAAATACCACTGTATTTAATAAACAAAGTAATAAAGTAACAAAATAAAAGTTTTTTGTGAACCTTGTTAATGTATCTGACAAGAAATATAATCAATTTAATGAAACAGAAAATTGCCCTTTCAGAGTTATAGTTTTAAATAGATGAGAAATGTCACTATAATATAAATAAACATCACGACAGTGGCATACTTATAGACATATTTTTAATTTAATGTATTAAATTTAGTAGTGTCTGAATGGCACGCGGTGCCATGGATGTCTGTAGTGGTTCGGAATCCGTCTCGGTCTATAATATGATCGTAGAGAATTGTTTTTGAGGTTGAGTTAGTCTTCATCCCTCGTGGTTCATCTCGCAAAAGTGAAGCTGAATATTACCCTTATTAATAGCTCAGTTGCCTGCGATGGGATCTTATTGGAGCTGGTGTAGGGTTTTCCTGCACCAGTGGGTATTAGTAACATCAAAAACAGATTTGGTATGGAAAGGGAGCTATTATATATCAATAATATTTTAAAGATTCTAAAATCGGGAGTCAAAACCTCCAAAAAAAAAAGGGGCTATGTGAAAGATGTGTGATGTATTTTCTGCAGATTCAATTTCTTTATCAAACATTCCTGTTCACTGATTTAGTCTTTTTCATTAAATTATGAAAAACACAGCTATTAAAAAAAGCATTATCTTTATTGCAGCAATTACAGTGTGTATTTAATTAAAATTAACATTAACTAAATATAATTTTTTGTGAATCTTGGCATTGCACCTGAAACAAAAAATATAAGGAATTCAATGAAACTGAAATTTGTTTTAAAAAGTTATAATTTTAAATAGAGGAGAAATATCAATTTATAACCAATATATAATTTAAATAGATGAAAATATCATCTGTAATCAATATATAATTTTAAAGAGATTAGAAATATCAATCTATAATATAAATAAACAACATCACAGCGTCATCTTTACAGATAGATTTTTAATTTAATTTATCAGCTATGGTACGGAAAAGAGAACTATTATTGCTTGGAGATGAAGCTTTTTTTTTTTTAAAATAAATAAGTTGTATAGTTTATTTATAAATGATCCATATTTGAACATTAAAATTCATTAGATTTTTATACTTGAATTGACACTGTTTGCTAGAAATCGACACTGCGTTTTAGAAATATATTTTGTTCTGTTAATCAATTTTTCTGCTTTTATGAAATTTTCTACAAATGCGTATACAGTAACAAAACTGTCTGGTCCCATTTTCTTCATATCTGTCAAGAGAAGTATTTCCGTAAGGATTTTACCCTCAAGACTGCACAAAATGTTACCTTTTTACTTTGAAGCAAAAATATTAACAACTTTTTTTCTCATCAACTGCATGCAAGATAAAACTAATTTCTCTGCTGAAAAGGCAAAGACAAAAACACATTCCATACGCAGGCGCTTGCATGCAGAAAACTATCAACAATGAGTAATGTACCATACATAGACGCAGATAAATAACTAAAACAAAATGCTTGTAGTACTTTTTAAATGCGTTTTTGACATCACTTAAAGGCAGAGGGGCAAAACATTTTTTCCACCCGAATTCCGGCCCGAATTCAAATTTAAAATCCTTCAGGAGATTTCAAAGGAACTTACTAATGGAAGGTACGCGGTTCACGTGCGCCAATAACCAAAGACGCGATGCGAGAAAATTGAATTCTTTCCTACCAGTTTATTTATTATTATATATTTTTGAATATTTTAAAAGTCGGAGAAAGTAAACTGCAACCGTATTTCAATCCATACCAGTATTTCTTGCCACAGCTGTTTGGGAAGTGGGCGGTGTAATCTAATAGTTATAGGAAGTGGATTTGGAGATTTCTACGTGGCGAGCATTCGATTGGTATCACTGGAATTTCAAAAAATTTCTTTTTCTTTTTTTGTGTCGTCCCTTCTTTGCTTATTTCTATAAGTTATATCGATTTGTCTATCTTTCGGTCTATCTGTCACCCAAATCACTTTTCGATTTTTTTTTCCTTGTTTTTTTGTGCCTTTTCATCTCTTGGAAAACGTGAAACTTTTTTTATCCAAGATACTACGAAGATGGCCCACTAAAGATTCTGGTTGAAATACACTTTTTTTTTTAAATACGAGTTTGGAAAACATAAATGAATTTCTTTTTAAAAGTAAATAGTGTATCTACTTTTCAGTCTTTGCATTTTATTGGAAGAAGCAAAAATTGAACGTTCTTTTTCCATTTTAAATCTTATATTTTTACATTCAATTTTAAAAATATTAAATTATTTACTAAGGATTTGATGAAACTCCTCTATACAGCATATGTGCGATAAATACAGATAGATGTAAAAACGATTGATGACAGTTATATAGTTTAGATTTTTATAAATAATTCAAAGTGATTTGATTGGTTTCATGTTTACTGAATTCATTTTGCCAGCCCTTACAAAAAATATAGTGATTTATTGATTAATTCGCCTTTTTTTTTATTAACATTTATTATGAACTAAAATAATTTGTAACTGGTGTCAGATGATATTACTAATAATGCAACATAAATCTTTAGAATAATCTCGTCTTTCAAATATCTACTATTCAATGCAGAAAAGGCCATTTTTTTGCAATCTCATTCCTTGCCTTAATACAGATAAATATAGCGTCTATAGTTAAGAATAAAATCCCCACGTGACTTTTATGCAGCCTACAACAATACTTCTTGATATTCTCAAGTAACTTAAAATCCTGATATTTTTCAAGCCCCGTAATGGCATTCATTGGAATAGAGTTTGACATCTCTCAGCTACTTCTCTCAATGACATATTGCTAAAACATATCAGGACATAAAGCTAGTTAAGTCTGAAATATGTTTAAACTGAACCATTCATATTCACGTTTGGGCAGCAATCCGGATATAATATTTCTGGAGACTAACGGGAGTTTTTGAAAAATGTGTTCGCCCATAACCTTTTCTCTTGGTTTATTTTACTGAAAGCCTCAATGTTAAAAATCGACTCTAAACATCGATTCAGCTTTGCGATTCCGGAATTTGCAATTTCGTTTCCGCTTCGATTTTCGATTCTCGAAGATCAGGTGACGAAATGGGAATAAATGGGCAGCCATTAAAGAAAGTTCTCTTTTTCAACAAAGTCATTCCCCCTATTCCCTATTATGGGTGGTGGGGGACCGAACCTTTAAAACGTTTTTCCATTTGCATGTTTCTTGCACAAACAAGTCGCCGTGATTTGCGAAATTGAAAATGTTTCGGGGGGAAACTGCCATTTGTGGAAACTCCGTCGAAAAGTGTTCCTTTTGAAGGGTGCAAATTGCCTTCTTTAACATGGCGCCACGTCTGACAAGGTCTTTTAAACAAACAGGAAAATGAAAGCTGCTAGAATCTCTAATGTTTTTCTTTATTAAAATAAAATTAAAGCCTTATCAATCAGAATTTCTGATTTCATATTTATCTTTTGCATAGTTATAATTTTTTTGGGGGGTGGAGAGAATCTTTCAGAGGATGTTTATACTTTCAGATTCTTTTTTAAGAAAACATTAATTTTTACTTCATAATGTTCGTAATTACTTTCCATCTTCGCTGTAGAGTGTCCTCATCTATAGTGGTAATGCTATCCTGTATGTAAAATCCAATATATTTGCATAATACACACAATATTTTTAACATACCTCATAAGAAGCAATCAAAAGGGGTTATATGCGGTGTACGCAAACAAAAGGGGTTATATGGGGTGTTTATCAGGTGCCACCATCCTGTTTAAACCCAACTAATAACATTGCAGATTGCATATTTATAGTGTGGACAGAGACGAAAGCTTCAGTCAGACATAATTTGTAAAGTTTCAAATATACCTCTTAGTTTCAAAGATCGATGCACTATACACCAATATAATTTTGTCTACTAACTTGTAGTAAACAAGCAGTATGCTTTGAAAACAATACAACAGAAGATCGAAAATTGAAAGTCTTAAAAATTCCAGCAATAAGGGTACAATATATATTTAACCACAGTCGTATAAGCTGTTCAATGCAGCTATCATGTTTCAACTAAGAGATTCAATCTGTTGTAAAAATTCAGGGCCTTAATATCTTTTTAAGTTAGACATTAGTACTATAATAAAACATTGGTATATTTGGGAACATTTCTATTATAAAAGCATCAATTTTACTACATGTTTCTTCTTCATTGGTGCAACAACCCCATGGTGGGGCCAAGGCCTTCTGCCTACTGGCATATTTCGAAGTATGAAATGCTGGTTTTTCTTTTACAGGGTAGGGTTGTCAGTCTAAGACAATGCTCTACAGTCATATAAAAGTGGGACCTACAATTTAAAATGGATTCAAAACCACTACAAACATCCACGGTACCGCCAGGATTATCTATAATATAAATAAACAACTCAACAGCGGTATCTTTACAGATAGATTTTTAATTTAATTTTTAGATTTGGTACGGAAAGAGAGCTGTTATTGTTTGGAGTTGAATATTATTGAAATAAAAATTATGTTTTTTACTTATAACTATGCCATATTTAAAAATTAAAGTTCGTTCATGTTTTTTACAATAAAAATTAACATTGTTTATTAGAAATCTACTTTGTTCTTTTAATTCTTTCTGCTTTAATGAAATTTTCTGCAAATGAGTTATGCAGCAACAAAACAGCCTGGTTCCATTCTCTTCATAACTGATACGAGAAAGATTTTAGTATCATTAAGTATTTTACCCTCAAGTCCGCACAAAATGTTACTATTACTTTGAGACAAAAAACATTAACAAGTTTTTTTCCTTTACCACATGATATATAAACAAATTTCTCTCTGTTGAAAACACGAAAACAAAAACACCTTCCATACGCCGGCGTTTGTCATTCAGGAAACTATCAACAACGAGTAATGTACCACACATAGACACAGATATTAATAACAAAAACAGAATGCCTGTAGTTACTTATGGAAGGTACATGGTTCCACGTGCGCCAATAACCAAAGACGCGATGCGACAAAATTGAATTCCTTTTTAATTCCAATTTTTATAATTATATATTTTTGAATATTTTAAAAGTTGGAGAGTAAACTGCAACCGTATTTCAATCCATACCAGTAGAATTTCTTGCCACAGCTGTTAGTGGAAGTGGGCGGAGTAATCTAATAGTTACAGGAAGTGGAATTGGAGATTTCTACGTGGCGGAGCATTCGTGGTATCACTGGAATTTCAAAAAATTTTATTTATTATTTTTTTTTTTGGCGTGACTTCTTTGCCTATCACTATATGTTATATCGATTTATCTATCTTTTCGTCTATCTGTCACCCAAATCGTTTTTCGATTTTTTTTCTTCTTTTTTGTGCCTTTTCATCTTTTAGAAAACGTGAAACTTTTTTTTTCAAGATAATACGTAGATGGCCAACTAAAGATTCTGGTTGAAATAAACTTTTTTTTTATTAAAAAAAGACTGATTTGGAAAACTTAAATGGATTTCTTTTTAAAAGTAAGTAGTGTATCTTCTTTTCAATCTTTACATTTTAGTCGAAGAAGTAAAGTTTACTTTTTTTATTCCTTTTAAATCTTATATTTTACATTCCAATTTTAAAATATGAAATTTTTGGTAAGGATTTGATGAAACTCCTATATAGCATACATACTACACACACAGAGATAAATGTAAAAGCAATAGATGACTTTTTATAGTTTAAAATAGATCACAACGATCTTTTTACAGATGGATTTTTAAATTAACGTATTAGATTTGGTTTACTGAAGGATAGTTATTATTGCTTGGAATTGAAGATTTCTTAAGTAAATTAATTGTGTAATTTATTTATAAATGTTCCACATTTGAAAATTAGCATTTTTCTATTTTTTCTATACTAGAAATCGACATTGCTAGAAAATGACACTGTATACTAGAACACGACACTGTTTCTTAGTAATCTACTTTGTTCTTTTAAAAAATTCGTTTTGATTTAATGAAATTTTCTACAAATGTGTTATACAGAAACAAAATTGATTCGTTCAATTTTGATCATGACTGTCACAAGGAGGATTTTATACAAGCGACCACACAAAATGTTACCTTTACTTTGCAGCAAAAACATTAACAACTTTTTCGTCATCTACCTCATGAGAGATAAAACAATTTCTCTCTGTTGGAAAAAGATAGACAAAGACTAAAACACTTTCATACTAGGCGTTTAGCATGCGGAAAACTATCAACAATAAATAATGCACCATACATAAACACATATATTAATAACAAAAACAGAATGCTTGAAGTACTTTAAATGCATTTTTTACATCACTTTTTTTCCACCGCATTCCTGCCAGAACAAAACTTTAAAAGCCTTCAGAGATTTCAAAGGAACTTACTAATGGAAGATACGTGGTCCACGTGCGCCAATAACCAAAGATGCGATGCGAGAAAATTGAATTCCTTTCCTACCAGTTTTATTATTATGTATTTTTGAATATTTTAAAAGTTGGAAGAGTAAACTACAACCGTATTTCAATCCATGCCAGTAGAATTTCTTGCAACAGCTGTTCGGGGAAGTGGGCGGAGTAATCTAATAGTTAAAGGCAGTAGAGTTGGAGATTTCCACGTGGCGGAGCGTTCGGGATATCACTGGAATTTCAAAAAATCTTTCTTTTTTATTTTTTTTGTCGTGGCTTCTTTGCCTATCTCTATAAGTTATATCGATTTATCTATATTTCGATCTATCTGTCACCCAAATCGTTTTTCGCTTTTTTTTTCCCTTGTTTTTTTGTGCCTTTGCATCTTTTGGAAAACGTGAAACTTTTTTTTTCAAGATAATATGAAGATAGCCAATTAAAGATTCTGGTAGAAAGACACTTTTTTTTTTTTTGAAAGGATTTTGGAAAACATAAATGAAGTATGTAGTGTATCTACTTTTCAATCTTTGCATTTTGTTCTAAGAAATAAAAGTGAGTTTTTTTTTTTTCCTTTCCAAATCTTATATTTTATATTCAGATTTTAAAATATCAAAATTATTTACTAAGGATTTGATGAAACTCCTATATAGCATATATGCCACACATAGAGATAGATGTAAAAGCAATTGATTACTTTTTATAGTTTAAAATAGATAACAGCTATATTTTTACAGATGGATTTTTAATTTAATGTATTAGACTTGGTTTATTGAAAGATAGCTATTAATGATTGGAATTGAAGATTTTTAAATAAATTAATTGTATGGCTTGTTTATAAATGGTTTATATTTGAAAATTAAAATTCGTTCATTTTTTTTTTTGTATACCAGAAATAAACATTGTTTACTAGTAATCGTTTACTAGTAAAATCGACACTGTTTATTAGTAATCTACTTTGTTCTTTTAAAGAAATTCGTTCTGCTTTTATAAAATTTTCTGCAAATGAGTTATACAGCAACATAATTGCCTGATTTCATTTTCTTCATAACTGTCACGAGAAGGATTTTAGTGTCTTTAAGGATTTTACCCTCTAAACAACAAAAAATGTTACCATTTCTTTGAGGCAAAAACGTTAATAACTTTTTTTCTCATCTCTTGCCTGCAAGAACAAAACTAATGTCCCTCTGTTGAAAAAGCGGACACAAAACCATCTTCCATACGCAGCAGCATACTTAGCATGCAGAAAACTATCAACACTGAGTAATGCACCATACCTAGACGCATATATTAATAACAAAAACAAAATACTTGTAGTACTTTAAATGCATTTTTGACATCACTTAAAAGCAGAGGGAAAGCATTTTTTACCACCGAATTCCCGCCCGAACAAAACTTTAAAAGCCTTCAGAGATTTCAAAGGAACTTACTAATGGAAGATACTTGGTCCACGTGCGCCAATAACCAAAGTTGCCATGCGAGAAAATTGAATTCCTTTCCTACCAGTTTTTATTATTATGTATTTTTGAATATTTTAAAAGTGGGAGAGAGTAAACTGCAACCGTATTTCAATCCATGAAAGTAGAATTTCTTGCCACAGCTGTTAGGGGAAGAGTGCGGAGTAATCTAATAGTTACAGGAAGTGGAGTTGGAGATTTCCACGTGGCGGAGCATTCGTGGTACCACTGGAATTTCAAAAATCTTTCTTTTTTCTTTTTGTGTCGTGCCTTCTTTGCTTATCTCTATAAGTTATATCGATTTATCTATCTTTCGGTCTATCTGTCACCCAAATCGTTTTTCGATTTTTTTTTTCTGTTTTTTTTTTTTTTTTTTTTTTTTTTTTTTTTTTGCCTTTTCGTCTTTTAGAACACGTGAAACTTTTTTTTTTTTTTTTTTTTTGCAAGATAATACGAAGATGGGCAACTAAAGATTCCGGTTGAAAAATACTTTTTTTTTAAAGACGGATTTGGGAAACTTAAATGAATTTCTTTTAAAAGTAACTAGTATATCTGCTTTTCAAACTTTGCATTTCATTTGAAGAAGCAAAACTGAACTTTATTTTATCCATTTTAAATATTATATTTTATATTCGAATTTTAAAATATTAAATTATTTACTAAGGATTTGATGAAACTTCTATATAGCATATGTGCGATTAACACAAATAGATGTAAAAGCGATTGATGGCAGTTATATGTTTATATTTTTATATATAATAACTGAATGTGATTTGATTGTTTCATGTTTGCGGAATTCATTTTGCCACCCCATAGAAAAATTTAGAGATCTATTATTTAATTTGCATTTGTTTCATTAACATTTATTACGAACTAAAAATAATTTGTAACCCGCCCTCAGAAGATATTACTAATAATGCAACATAAATCTTTAGAATAATCTCGCCTTTCAAATATCTACTACTCAATGCAGAAAAGGCCATTTTTTGCATTCTCATTCCTTGCCTTAATACAGATAAATATATCTATACAGATCTATATTTGAGAATAAAATCCTCACGTGACTTTTATGCACTCTACAACAATACTTCTTGATTTTCTCAAGTAACTTAAAATCCTGATATTTTTCAAGCCCCATAATGGCATTCGCGGAATAGAGTTTGACATCTCTCAGCTATTTCTCTCTGCGGCATATTGCTAAAACATATCAGGACATAAAGCTAGTTAAGCCTGAAATATGTTCCAAACTGATCCGTTAATATTCACGTTTGGGCTGCAATCCGGATAAAATTTATCTGAAGACTAACGGGAGTTTTCCAGGAAAATGTGTTCCTCCAAAAACTTTTCCTTTGGTTTATTTTAGTAAAGCCTTCCTGTTAAAATCGACTCTAAACATCGATTTTGCTTTGCGATTTCGGAATTTGCAACTTCGTTCTCGCTTCGATTTTCGATTCTCGAAGATCAGGTGACGAAATGGGAATAAATGGGTAGCCATTAAAGAAAGTTCTGTTTTCAACAAAGTCCCACCCCTATTATGGGTGGTGGGGGATCGAACCTTTAATACGTTTTTCCATCTGCATGTTTCTTGCACAAACAAGCCGCCGTGATTTGCGAAATTGAAAACGGTTCGAGGGGAAACTTCCATTTGTGGAAACTCCGCCGAGATGTGTTCCATTTTCAGGGGGCAAATTGCCTTCTTTAATATGTCACCCTCCCACTATTAAGGGTGGTGGCGTAAGGTAAGGATAAGGGTAAGACGTAGACTAAAAGCATGCTTAAAACCAGTAACAACGAGTAATGTACCATACATAGACAAATATATTAATACCAGAAACAGAATGCTTGTAGTACTTTAAATGCTTTTTTGACATCACTTAAAAGCTGAGGGAAAAACATTTTTTTTCCCGCCCGAACAAAACTTTAAAAGCCTTCAGAGTTTTCAAAGGAACTTACTCATGGAAGGTACGTGGTCCACGTGCGCCAATAACCAAAGACGCGATGCGAGAAAATTGAATTCCTTTTTCTACCAGTTTTTATTATATTATATTTTTGAATATTTTAAAAGATGGAAGAGTAAACTGCAACCGTATTTCAATCCATGTCAGTAGAATTTCTCGCCACAGCTGTCAGGGGAAGTGGGCAGATAGTAATCTAATAGTTACAGGAAGTGGAGTTGGAGATTTTCGCGTGGCGGAGCATTTATGGTATCACTGGAATTTCAAAAAATCTTTCTTTTTTTCTTTTTTTGTCGTGCATTCTTTGCCTATCTCTATAAGTTATATCGATTTATCTATCTTTCGGTCTATCCGTCACCCAAACCGCTTTTGGATTTTTTTTTCTTGTATATTTTGTGCATTTTCATGTATAGAAAACGTGAAACTTTTTTTTTTTTTAGCAAGATAATACGAAGATGGCCAACTAAAGATTCTCGTTGAAATACCTTTTTTTTAAAAGATGGATTTTGGGAAACTTAAATGAATTTCTTTTAAAAGTAAGTAGTATATCTGCTTTTCGATCTTTGAATTTTTTTCGAAGAAGCAATAGTGAACTCTTTTTTCCCATTTCAAATCTTATATTCTATATTCGGATTTTAAAATATTAAAGTATTTGACTTGGATTGATGAAACTCCTATATAGCATACATACCACGCTCATAGAGATAGATGTAAAAGTAATTTATGACATTTTTATAGTTTAAAATAGATCCCAGCGACATTTTTACAGATGGATTTTTAATTTAATGCATTAGATTTGATTTGGTTTACCGAAAAATAGCTATTATTGCTTGGAATTTAAGATTTTTGAAGTAAATTAATTGTATGACTTATTTATAAATGTTCCCTATTTGAAAATTAAAATTCGTTCATTTTTTTCTATACTAGAAATCGGCATTGTTTACTAGAAATAGACACTGTTTACTAGAAATCGGCACTGTTTATTAGTAGTCTACTTTGTTCTCTTAAGAAAATTTGTTCTGATTTAATGAAATTTTCTACAAATGTGTTATACAGAAACAAAATTATGTGGTTCAATTTTCATCATGACTGTCACGAGAAAGATTTTAACCCCGCGACCACACAAAATGTTACAATTACTTTGAGGCAGAAACATTAGCAACTTTTTCTCATCAACCGCATGCGAAATAAAACCGACTTTCTGTGTTGAAAAGACGAAGACAAAAACTCTTTCCATACGCAGGCGTTTAGCGTGCAGAAAACTATCAACAACGACTAATGTACCATACATAGACACAGATACTAATAATAAAAACAGAATACTTGTAGTACTTTAAATGCATTTTTGACATCACTTAAAAGCAGAGGGGAAAACATTTTTTTCCCACCGAATACCCGCCCGAACAAAACTTTAAAAGCCTTCAGAGATTTCAAAGGAACTTACTGATGGAAGGTACGTGGTCCACGTGCGCCAATAACCAAAGACGCGATGCGAGAAAATTGAATTCCTTTTCCTACCAGTTTTTATTATTTTATATTTTTGAATATTTTAAAAGTTGGAGAGTAAACTGCAACCGTATTTCAATCCATGCCAGTAGAATTTCTCGCCACAACTGCTAGGGGAAGTGGGCGGAGTAATCTAATAGTTACAGGAAGTGGAGTTGGAGATTTCTACGTGGCGGAGCATTCGTGGTATCACTGGAATTTTAAAAATCTTTTTAAAAGGCACAAAAAACAAAAAAGAAAAACGATTTTGGTGACAGATAGACCGAAAGATAGATAATCGTTATAACTTATAGGGTTAGGCAAAAAAATCGACACGACAAAGAACGACACGAAAAAACGTGAAACGTTTTTTTTTTTTTTTTTGCATGATAATACGAAGATGGCAAACTAAAGAATCTGCTTGAAATACACTTTTTTAAATAGAAACGGATTTTTGGAGACTTAAATGAATTTCTTTTTAAAAGTAAGTAGTGTATCTGCTTTTTAATCTTTGCGTTTTATGCAAAGAAGCAAAAGTTATTTATTTTTCCATTTCAAATCTTATATTTTAAATTTTCATTTTAAAATATTAAATTATTTGCCATGGATTGATGAAATTTCTTTATAGCATCTATACCACAAACACAGATAGATGTAAAAGCGATTGATAACCATTACACCAGAGAATTTAGTTTATATCTTTAAATGGAATAAATGAAGGTGAAACTTGTAATTTTATTATTTCATGTTTGAGGAATTCATTTCGCCACACCAAACGAAAAATATAGTGATCTGTTAATTAATTCGCATTCTTTTCATTAACATTTATTACGAACTAAAAATAAATTGTTACTCCCCTCAGATGATATTACAAATAATGCAAAATAAATCTTTGGAACTATCTCGTCTTTCAAACTAAATGATGAAAACCGCATTTATTTTCTTGCTAGTCCATACAAAAAATATATTTATTTATTAATTAATTCGGGATCTTTTAAATAACATTGATTACAAACTAAAAATACCTACAAACCCTCAAATAATATTACTAATAATGTAACATAAATCTTTAGAAAATCACGTCTGTCAAATATCTACTACTCAATGCAGAAAAAGGCCATTCTTTGCATTCTCATTTCTTGCCTTAATAAAGATAAATATAGCGTCTATGTTCAAGAATAAAATCCTCACGTTTTCATTAAGTGCCTTTTATGCATTCTACAACAATGCTTCTTGATAATTCTCACGTAACTTCAAATCCTGATATTTTATCAAGCCCCATAATGGCATTCGCGGAATAAGTTTCTCTCACATCTCTCAGCGGCATATTGCTAATACATATCAGGACATAAAGCTAGTTAAGCCTAAAATATGTTCTGAAATTGACCCGTTCATATTCACGTTTGGGCAGCAATCCGGATGAAATATTTCTGGAGAATAACGGAGTTTTCCGGGTAAATGTGTTCCCCAAAAACTTTTCTCTTGGTTTATTTTACTAAAGCCTTCCTGTTAAAATCGACTCTAAACATCGATTCTGCTTTGCGATTTCGGAATTTGCAATTTCGTTCTCCCTTCGATTTTCGATTCTCGAAGATCAGGTGGCGAAATGGGAATAAATGGGCAGCCATTAAAGAAAGTTCTCTTTTCAACAAAGTCCTCTCTGTATTATTTGTGGTGGGGGATCGAACCTTTAATACATTTTTCCATCTGCATGTTTCTTGCACAAACAAGTCGCCGTGATTTGCGAAATTGAAAACTTTTGGGGGGAAACTACCATTTGTAAAACTCCGCCGAGATGTATTCCATTTTCAGAGGTGCAAATTGCCTTCTTTAATATGGCGTCTCGTCTGGCAAGGTCTTTTAAACAAACGGGAAAATGAATGTTGCTATAATCTCTAATGTGTCCTTTATTAAAATAAAATGAATGGCCTTATCATTCAGAATTTCTGATTTCATATTTTTTTTTTGTACAGCGATAAATATAGCGTGAAATCTTTTAGAGAATGTTTATATCTTCAGATTCTTTTTTAAGAAAAATTAATTGCGAATTCTTTTTCATAATGTTTGGTAAATATACCAATAGTCTTATTAAGCAACAAGAAACTAATACATTGGGTATGTTTTTAAAAATACTTTGATTAATTTATTCATTTCAGTTTTATGGAGCATATACTTCAGATTATATTTAAGCATAATGAATTCAATATGAGTGTAATGTCTCGATCTATATTAGACCTATAACGGCTTCAAGAGGGTCACTTGAATCATGGGAATACTTGAATTTTTATTTACAAGCACTATATATATAATATTATCTATAATATAAAAACAACATCGCAACGGTATCTTCACAGGTATATTTTTAATTTAATGTATTAGATTTGGTATGTAAATAGGGCTATTATTGCTTGGAGTTGAAAAGTTTTTAAACAGATAAATTATGTTGTTTATTTATAACTATTCCATAACTGAAAATTAAAAGTTGTTTTCGACACAGTTTATTAGAAATTTATTTTTGATTTTTTAATTGTATTCGTTCTGCATTTAACGGGATTTTCTACAAATGCGTTATACAGCAACAAAACTGACAGGTACAATTTTCATCATAACTGTCACTAGAAAGATTTTAGTGTCTTTAAGGATTTTACAATCAAGACCGTACAAATTGTTACCATTACTTTGAGACAAAAACATTAACAATTTTTTTTTTTCTCATCAACTGCATGCAAAAACAAACAAATTTCTCTCTGTTAAAAGACGAAGACAAAAACACCTTCCATGCGCAGGCGTTTAGCATGCAGAAA
This sequence comes from Caerostris extrusa, assembly GCA_021605095.1. NCBI lineage: Eukaryota > Metazoa > Arthropoda > Arachnida > Araneae > Araneidae > Caerostris > Caerostris extrusa. The sequence continues at coordinate 9,348 of BPLR01004918.1, read as the reverse complement.
AGCAGCAACAATGAGCAATGTACCATACATAGACACATATATTAATAACAAAAAACAGAATGCTTGTAGTATTTTAAATGCATTTTTGACATCACTTAAAAGAAGAGGAAAACATTTTTTTACCACCCAATTCCCGCCGGAACAAAACTTTAAAAGCCTTCAGAGATTTCAAAGGAACTTACTAATGGAACGTAGGTGGTCCACGTGAGCCAATAACCAAACACGCGATGCGAGAAAATTGAATTCCTTTTCCTACCAGTTTTTATTATTTTATATTTTTGAATATTTTAAAAGTTGGAGAGTAAACTGCAACCGTATTTCAAGCTATGCCAGTAGAATTTCTTGCCACAGCTGTTAGGGTAAGTGGGCGGGGTAATCTAATAGTTACAGGAAATGGAGTTGGAGATTTCCACGAGGCGGAGCATTCGTGGTATCACCGGAATTTTAAAAAATCTTATTTTTTTCTTTTTTTTTTTTTTGCCGCGCCTTCTCTGCCTATCTCTGTAAGTTATATCGATTCATCTATCTTTCGGTCTATCTGTCACCCAGATCGTTTTTCGATTTTCGATGTTGTGCCTCTTCATCTTTTCAAAACGGGAAACTTTTTTAGCATAATACGAAGATGGCCAACTAAAGATTCTGGTTGAAATATACTTTTTTTTAAATAAGGATTTGAAAAACCTAAATGAATTTCTTTTTTTTAAGTAAGTAGCGTATCTGCTTTTAATATTTGCAATTATTTCGAATAAGCCAAAGTGAATTTTTTTCCCATTTTAAATCTTATATTTTATATACGAATTTTTAAATATCAAATTATTTACTCTGAATTTCATGAAATTCCTATATAGCATATATAACACAAACAAAGATAGATGTAATGTCGATAGGTGACAAGTGCACCAGCGAATTTAGTTAATATCTTTATATTGAATAAATGAAGATGATTTTCTTATTTGATGTTTGCGGAATACATTTTGCCAGCACATACAAAAATATAGTGATCTATTAATTAATTCGCATTCTTTTCATTAACATTTATTCGAACTAAAAAAACCTCCTCAGATGATATTACTAATAATGTAATATAAATCTTTAGAATCATCTCGTCTTTCAAATATCTACTACTCAATGCAGAAAAGCCCATTTCTTTGCATTCTCATTTCTTGCCTTAATAAAGATAAATATAGTGTCTATGTTTGAGAATAAAATACTCACGTTTTCATTAAGTGACTTTTATGCAGTCTACAACAATGCATCTTGATATTCTCACCTAACTTCAAATCCTGATATTTTTTCAAGCCCTATAATGGCATTGACGGAATAGGGTTCGCCATCTCTCAGCGGCATATTGCTAAAACATATCAAGACATAAATCTAGTTAAGCCTGAAATATGTTCGAAACTGACCCGTTCGTATTCACGTTTGGGCAGCAATACGGATAAAATATTTCCGGAGACTAACGGAGTTTTCGGAAAAAAGTGTTTCTCCAAAAACCTTTTTTCTTTCTTGGTTTATTTTACAAAAGCCTCCTTGTTAAAATCGACTCTAAACATCGATTTTGCTTTGCGATTTCGGAATTTGCAATTTCGTTCTCGCTTCGATTTTCGATTCTTGAAGATCAGGTGACGAAATGGGAATAAATGGCCAGCCATTAAAGAAAGTTATCTTTTCAAAAAGTCCTCCCCTATGATGGGTGGTTGGGGGATAGAACCATTAATACGTTTTCCATCTGCATGTTTCTTGCACAAACAAGTCGCCGTGATTTGAGAAATTGAAAACGTTTCGAGGGGAAACTGCCATTTGTGGAAACTCTGCCGAGATGTGTTCCCTTTCAGGGCTGCAAATTGCCTTTTTTAATATGGCGCCTCGTCTGGCAAAGTTCTTTTAAAGAAACGGAAAATGAATGTTGCTATAATCTCTAATGTGTCCTTTATTAAAATAAAATGAATGGCCTTATCAATCAGAATTTCAGATTTCATATTATTTTTTGTTTGCATAGCTATAAATATCGAGAGAAATCTTTCATAGGATGTTTATATCTTCAGATTCCTTTTTAAGAAAAATTAATGTGAATTCTTTTCTATAATGTTTGGTAAATATGCCAATACTCTGAGTATGTAACAACAAACTGATGCATTGGGTATGTTTTCAAAGATACTTTGATTAATTTATTCATTTTAGTTTATGGGTCATATACTTAAGATATCATTTAATCATAATGAATTCAGTATGAGTTAATGTCTCAGTCACTATTAGACCTATATCAGCTTCAAGAAGAGGGTCACTTTCAGGATCAGGGAAATACTTGAATTTTATTTTACGAGCATTATATATATATATATATTATTATTATTATTATTATTATTATTATCTATAATATAAAAACACCATCACACGGTATCTCCACAGGTAGATTTTTAATTTAATGTATTAGATTTCGTATGCAAAGATAGCTGTTATTGCTTGGAGTTAAAGAGTTTTTAAATAGATAAATTATGTTGTTTATTTGTAAATATTCCATATTTGAAAATTAAAATTAGCTCATTTTCTTTACAAGAAATCGACACGATTTATTAGAAATTTACTTTGCTTTTAATTGTATTCTTTCTGCTTTAATGGGATTTTCTAGAAATGCGTTATACAGCAACAAAATTGCTGTATCATAACTATCACGAGACTAACTATCACGATTATCCTAACTATCACGAGAAGGATTTTAGTATCTTTAAGGATTTTACCCTCAAGACCGCACAAAAATGTTATCATGACTTTGAGGAAAAACTTCAACAACTTTTTTTCTCATCTACCGCAAGCGAGTTAAAAACAAATTTCTCTCTGTTGAAAAGACAAAGACCAAAACACTTCCATGCGCAGGCGTTTAGCGTGCAGAAAACTATCAACAATGAGTAATGTTCCACACATAGACGCAGATACTAATAACAAAAACAGAATGCTTGCAGTTCTTTAAATGCATTTTCGACATCACTTAAAAGCTCATTGAAAGCATTTTTTTCACCGAATTCCAGCCCGAACAAAACTTTGAAAGCCTTCAGAGATTTCAAAGGAAAGTTACTAATGGAAGGTACGTGGTTCACGTCCGCCAATAACCAAAACGCGATGCGACAAAATTGAATTCCTTTACTACGAGTTTTTATTATTATATATTTTTGAATATTTTAAAAGCTGGAGAGTAAACTGCAACCGTATTTCAATCCATGCCACTAGAATTTCTTGCCACAGCTGTTAGGGGAAGTGGGCGGAGTAATCTAATAGTTACAGAAAGTGGAGTTGGAGATTTCCACGTGGCGGAGCATTCGTGGTATTACTGGAATTTCAAAATATCTTTCTTTTTTTTCCTCGTGCCTTCTTTGCCTATCTCTATAAGTTATATCGATTTATCTATCTTTCGGTCTATCTGTCACCCAAATCGTTTTTCGATTTTTTTTTCAATTTTTTTGTGCCGTTTCATCTTTTAGAAAACGTGAAACTTTTTTTTTTTTTTTGCAAGATAATACGAAGATGGCCAACTTAAGATTCTGGTTGAAATACACTTTTTTTTTAAAGACGGATTTTGGAAACTTAAATGAATTTTTTTAAAAGTAAGTAGTGTATCTGCTTTTCAATCTTTGCATTTTATTCGAAAAAGAAAAAGTGAACTTTTTTTTTCATCTTAAATCTTACATTTTATATTCGATTTTTAAAATATCGAATTATTTACTAAGGATTTGATGAAACTCAAATAACACAGAGATAGATGTAGAAGCAATTGATGACTTTTTTTATACTTTAAATTATATTACAGCTACATTATTACAGATGGATTTTTAATTTAATGTATTAGATTTGGTTTACTGAAAGATAGCAATTGTTGCTTGGAATTGAAATATTTTTAAGTAAATTAATTGTATAGTTTATTTATAAATATTCCATATTTGAAAATTAAATTTCCTTCATTTTTTTTCTATACTAGAAATCGACACTGTTTACTAGATATCGATACGGTATATTAGTAATCTACTTTGTTCTTTTAAAAATTCGTTCTCATTTAATGAAATTTTCCACAAATGTGATATACAGCAACAAAATTGCCTGGTTCCATTTTCATCATGAATGTCACGAGAAAGATTTTAACACCACGACAACACAAAATGTTACCATTACTTTGAGGCAAAAAGTTAAAAAACTTTTTCTCATCCACCACATTCAAGATAAAAACTAATTTCTCTCTGTCGAAAAAGCGAATACAAAACACCTTACATACGCAGGCGTTTAGCAGGCAGAAAACTATCATCAATAAGTAATGTACCTTATATAGACACAAATATTAATAACAAAAAAAAATGCGTGTAGTACTTTAAATGCATTTTTGACATCAGTTAAAAGCACTGGGGAAAACATTTTTTTAATACCGAATTCCCTCCCGAACGAAACTTTAAAAGCCTTCAGAGATTTTAAAGGAACTTACTAATGGAAGGTACGTGGTCTACGTGCGCCAATAACCAAAGACGCGATGCGAGAAAACTGAATTCCGTTTCCTACCAGTTTTTATTATTATATTTTATAGATTATTGTTATTTTTGAATATTTTAAAAGTTGGAGAGAGTAAACAGCAACCGTATTTCAATCCATACCAGTAGAGTTTCTTGAACACAGCTGTTTGGGGAAGTGGGTGGAGTAATCTAATAGTTACAGGAAGTAGAGTTGAGATTTCCAAGTGGCGGAGCATTCGTGGTATCACAGGAATTTCAAAAACTTTTTTTTCTTTCTTTTTTGTCGTGCCTTCTGTGCCTATCTCTATAAGTTATATCGAATATATCTTTCGGTCTATCTGTCACCCAAATCTTTTTTTCGATTTTTTTTTTTTTTGTGCCTTTTCATGTTTTAGATAAAGTGAAATTTTTTTTTTGCAAGATAATATGAAGATGGCCAACTAAAGATTCTGGTTGAAATGCACTTTTCTTTTTTTTTTTAAATGAGTTTTGAAAGTTTAAATGAAGTTCTTTTAAAAAAGCAAGTAGTGTATCTGTGTTTTAATCTTTCCATTTTATTTCGAAGAAGTAAAAGTGAACTTTTTTCTTCCATTTTAAAACTTATATTTTATATGGTTTTAAAATATCAAATTATTTATTAAGGATTTATGAAACTATATAGCATACATACCATACCCAGATATACATATAAAAGCAGTTGATGACTTTTATAGTTTAAAAAGCTCACAGCGCCTTTTTACAGATGGATTTTTAATTTAATGTATTAGATTTGGTTTACGGAAAGATAGATGTTATTGTTTGGAATTGAAGATTTTTTGAGAACAATTTATTGTACGGTTTATTTATAAATGTTCCATATTTGAAAATTAAAATTCGTCATTTATTTTCTATACTAGAAATCGACACTGTTTATTAGTAATCTACATTGTTCTTTTAAAAGAATTCGTTCTGATTTTATGAAATTTTCTACAAATGTGTTATACAGCAACAAAATTGCCTGGTTCAATTTTCATCATGAATGTCATGAGAAAGATTTTATCCCCCGCGACAAAACAAAATACCATTACTTTGAGGCAAAAACATTTACAACTTTTTTATCATCTACCGCATGCGAGATAAAAAACAAATTTCTCTCTTGTTGAAAACACGAAGGCAAAAAACACCTTACATACGCAGGCGTTTAGCATGCAGGAAACTATCAACAATGAGTAATGTACCATACATAGACACAGATGTTAATAACAAAAACAGAATGCTTGTAGTACTGTAAATGCATTTTTGACATCACTTAAAGGCAACGAGTGAAAACATTTTTTTCCACCGAATTCCTGCCCGAACAAAACTTTAAAAGCCTTCAGAGATTTCAAAGGAACTTACTAATGGATGGTACGTGGTCCACGTGCGCCAATAACCAAAGACGCGATGCGAGAAAATTGAATTCCTTTCCTACTAGTTTTTATTATTTTATATTTTTTGAATATTTTAAGAGTTGGAGAGTAAACTGCAACCCTATTTCAATCCATGCCAGTAGAATTTCTTGACACAGATGTTAGGGAAGTGGTCGGAGTAATCTAATAGTAACAGGAAGTGGAGTTGGAGATTTCCACGTGGCGGAGCATTCGTGGTATCACTGGAATTTCAAAAATCTTACATTTATTTTTTTTTTGTCGGGACTTCTTTGCCTATCTGTATAAGTTATATCGATTTATCTAGCTTTCGGTCTATCTGTCACCCAAATCGTTTTTCGATTTTTTTTTTTTTCTTTTTTTTTGTTCCTTTTCATCTGTTGGAAAACGTGAAACTTTTTTTTTTTTTTTCAAGATAATACGAATACGGCAAACTAAAGATTCTGGTTGAAATACACTTTTTTTAAAAAAATTGGATTTGTGGAAACTTAAATGAATTTATTTTTAAAAGTAAATAGTGTATCTTCTTTTCAATCTTTGCATTTTATTCGAAGAAGTAAAAGTAAATTCTTTTTTCCTTTTAAATTTTATATTTTATTAAAATATAAAATTTACTTAAAATATCAAAAAAAAAAATTTTAAAATATCAAAGTATTTGCCTTAGAATTGATGAAACTCCTATATCACATATGTACTACTAACACAGTTAGATGGAAAAAGTGATTGATTGCAATTCCATCAGAGAATTTAGTTTAAATCTTTTAATCCATTAAATGAAGGTGATTTGATTATTTCATGTTTGCGGAATTCATTTTATATTTATGATGTCCCCATATATGCATATTAGCATGTAACATATTGACACGTGATACCGCAATAACTTTCTTGCCAGCTAATACAAAAATTGTAGTGATCTATTAAATATCATTGATTCGCGTTCTTTTAAATATCATTGATTTAGGACTTAGGAAAGCTTATTACAAAAATAACTTGCAAGCCCTCAGATAACAATGCTAATAATGTAACATAAATCTTTAGCATAATCTCGCCTTTCGAATATCTACTACTCAATGCAGAAAAGGCCATTTCTTTGCAATCTCATTTTTGCCTTAATAAAGATAAATATAGCGTCTATGTTTGAGAATAAAATCCTCGCGTTTCCATTAAGTGACTTTTATGCAGTCTACAACAATGCTTCCTCGATATTCTCACGCAACTTCAAATCCTGATATTTTATCAAGTCCCATAATGGCATTCGCGGAATAGAGTTTGACATCTCTCAGCGGCATATTGCTAAAACATATCAGGACATAAAGCTAGTTAAGCCTGAAATATGTTCTGAAACTGACCCGTTCATATTCATGTTTGGGCAGCAATCCAGATAAAATATTTCTGGAGACTAACGGGAGTTTTCCGGGAAAATGTGTTCCTCCAAAACTCTTTCTCTTGGTATATTTTACTAAAGCCTTCCTGTTAAATTCGACTCTAAACATCGATTCTGCTTTGCGATTTCGAAATTTGCAATTTCGTTCCCGCTTCGATTTTTGATTCTCGAAGATCAGGTGACGAAATGGGAATAAATGGGCAGCCATTAAAGAAAGTTTTCTTTTCAACAAAGTCCTACCCCCATTGTGGGTGGTGGGGGATCGAACCTTTAATACGTTTTCCATCTGCATGCTTCTTGCACAAACAAGTCACCGTGATTTGCGAAATTGAAAACGTTTTGGGGGAAACTATCATTTGTGGAAACTCCCGCCGAGTTGTGTTCCCTTTTCAGGGGCTGAAAATTGCCGTCTTTAAAAAGGCGCTTTGTCTAGCAAAGCTCTTTAAAACAAATGGAAAATGAATGTTGCTGGAATCTCTAATGTTCCTATTATTAAAATAAAATGAATGCCTTATCAATCTGAATTTCAGATTTCATATTTGTTTTTTGCTTGTATAGCTATAAATACCGGGTGAAATCTTTCAGAGAAAGTTTGTATTCAGATTTCTTTTTAAGAAAAAAAATTAATGTGAATTCTTCTTCATAATGTTTATTAAATATACCAATTCTCTGAATATGCAACAACAACCAGATGCATTGTATATATTTTAAAAGACTCTTTGATTAATTTATCCATTTCATTTTTGTAGAATATAAACAGAAGATTACATTTAATCATAATAATTTCAATATGAATGTAACATCTCGGTTTATATTAATCTATAACGGCTTCAAGAAGAGACCACTTTCAGGTTAATGGGAACACTTTAATTTTTATTTACAAGCACGATATATACAAATAATGAACTCTGGATTATTTTGCAAAGAATAAATAATAAAAATAAAATTTTTATCACAAATGCACGATTAAATCACAAGTGCTGTTCTCTGTAAGGTCGCAGATTTTTTAGCGTTCTTTTCAAAGCTCGATCTTAATTATCACGCAGCGTGATAAAAATAAACCCAGGTGGCTCACTTTGAAAAACCGGGGGAACTCCGGAATGTTAATTCCCTTCAAAGAAAAAAAAAACACTTCTGGTCGACTCGTTGCAGAACTCCCTTTTCTTCATCAAAAATCTCCTTTAAGACAATCCGTCAATACGTAGGGTCAGCTTCCCTTACTTCTCAATGGATTAGATATTTCTCTGCTCGTGCTCTGTCATCCATCACGATGGGAGAACTGTTGTAATAGTTCATAGTCAATCTATAGTTGTTTCGACCTATGAAGTTTGAAATTAGTTAATAAGCAACACCACAGCGGCAATATAAATAAGCAACACCACAGCGGCATCTTTACAGATAGATTTTTAATTTAATTTATTAGATTTGGTACTGAACGAGAGCTGTTATTGCTTGCAGTTGGAGATTACTTAAATAAAAAAATGTGTTCTTTTTTCCATATTTGAAAATTAAAATTCATTCCATTTTTACTGTAGAAATTGACATCGTTTGCGGGAAACCGACAGCGTTTTTTAGAAATATACTTTGTTCTGTTAATCAAATTTTCTGCTTTTTACGAAATTTTCTACAAATGCGTTATACCGCAACAAACCTGCCTGGTTCCATTTCCTTCGTAACTGTCACGAGAAGGGTTTAGCATCTTTAAATATTTTACATTCATGACCGCACAAAATGTTATCATGACTTTGAGGCAAAAACATTAACAACGTTTTTCTCATCTACCGTATGCAAAATAAAACCAATTTCTCTTTGTTGTAAACACGAAGACAAAAACACTTACCACATTCAAGCGTTTAGCAAGCAGAAAACTATCAATAATGAACAATGTACCACACATAGACACATATATTAATAACAAAACCGAATGCTTGTAGCACTTTAAATGCATTTTTTGACATCACTAAAAATAGAGTGGAAAACATTTTTCCACCGAATTCTGCCCGAACAAAACTTTAAAAAGCCTTCAGAGATTTCAAAGGAACTTACTAATTGAAGGTACGTGGTTCAC
>BPLR01004917.1:0-41943 GCA_021605095.1 Caerostris extrusa | reverse complement strand
AAATCTCTAACGTAAGCAAGGAGACCTGATGTCTGAATAATTAGTGCTCCGGTTCACGGTGAGACAGGGTTCGAATCAGAGGTACTATTGATGTTTGTAGTGGTCCGGAATCTACTTTTTTAAACCGTAAAGTCCCGGTCTACTATGATTATTATTACTACACCATAACACATCACTGTGCCTAGAGTTGCCTTATATAGTTTGCGATGAGAAGTCCGACTGGGATTCAAGAGACGCTCTGCAGTCATATTCAGTGGCTCTACTTAGCTCAGCTTAAAAACTTAGCTACAGCTTACTACAGCTTAAAAAGGATTCTGAAACACTACAAACATCCGTGACACCACCAGGTCAAGAACCCAAAACCAGTGGCAACGAGCTCCACAGCTCTAGACGCTCGGCCATTCAGGATCAGGTCTACTATGACTGTAAGACCGGTGAACATAGGACTAACGACCCCACCCCATAAAAATGATAACATCTCATGTTTTACAATCTGGCAGTAGGCAGACGGCTGTTGCACCAATGAATAAAAAAAGAAAAACTCATTGAAGACTATTTTTATCATTAACAAAATAACATAAACACTCAATTTGCTAATGAAATGGTAATAAAAGTATCACAAATAAGAGACCTATTATAATAATAGTCAATCAAATCAAGTTCAGATATTTATCAGGGCAATAAAGAACTTATTTTTTTGTCATTTTTTACCTCCCAATTTATCAGGGTAATAAAGAATGCGTTATTATTATTTTTTTTTTTTTTTGCTTTCGAAATAGCTCATCATTATTCGCATTCATTTCAAGAAATGTTTTACATTGTTCCAGCACCATTTTTTGTATGCTACATTTCTTTATGGGATATCATCCACTTTCATACTTAGTTGCGAGTTATGCGAACAAGCGTTTTGTACTACATATCGGTATATTTACTCGGTAGTAGGCTGGATGTTCTCATCGCAGCAAGATAACAAGAACAATTGAACGGCATAATCCTACCCCTTAAATTCACATTATTTTCGTCATTTACGTTTCAGACATACTTCAGATATTCCTGCTTTCTAAAACAATCCAAATATGAGGTCCTTCCACTCGGAATATGCTATACTTATATAAATATCCTTGCAAAGCCTATGATAGCAGATAGTTGAAAATTTTTTTTTTGGGGCTGGAAGGCCGGAGCTTATTTTAAAGGAAGGGATTTGAGTTCATCTTTTATCCCACCAACTGTCTAGAATCCTGATTTGTTTATCATTTTATATAATATATTTTTTAAAAAAAATGTTTAGTTTGACTGCAAATTTAAAAAAAAGTTAATTAAAGAAATTACGAGAACTATTTATTTCGTTCTTTTTAGAATTTATTAAAATAAATTTTAAGAATATTTTTGGTCGTATAAATATTTGGTCTTAAAAATTTTTTAAGAATGAAATACAATCTATAATCCTAAATGTCCAGAAACTTCAAGGTACCTCATAGAACTTGTTTTTGAAAAAGCCTTTCTGTATATTCCCGCCAACAATCTTAGATATCAGGTTCATATATTTTCTTGATTCAAATTACTGGAAAACGGACTTTTATTAGATTGATTGCATGTGAAAATGCAATTTTATTTTAGAATAATTTGAAGTTATTTAAACAATTACGTATTTTAAAATTTCTTTTTAAATGATTTTTCTTTAATTATCATTTATTTGGTTCAGTTAAATTTCATAAATAAGTAAAATTTTATAAGAGATATATTCATGAGTGTGAATGAAGTCTACTATGTTATGGCTCTGGCTGCTGTTGCACATAAGAACAAAAACAAGCTCATAAGCAAAACTATTTAAGAGTAAATTTTAATTAACAATATCCTGATGTCTGAGTGACTAGTGCTCAGTTTCTCGATGAAATGGGTTCGAATAAGAGGTGCTATTGATGCTTGTAGTGGTTCGGAATCTTTATTTAAACCGTAAGTCCCGGTCTACTTTTTACTTTAAACTACACCATAACACATCACTGTGCCTAGAGTTGCCTTATACAGTTTGCAATGAGAAGTCCGACTGGGATTCGTGACATTCTGCAGTCATATTATCCACTCCTACAGCTTAAAAAGGATTCTAAACACTACAAACCTATCGGTGATATTTACCGGGTCAGCTGGAAAACCAGTGTCTATGTTCTCCACAGCTCTAGAAGATCGAACATTCAACGACATAATCCTCTCTCTTGTAAGACCGGTCACATGACTTTCGACCCCACCCCATAAAAATGATAACATCTCAAGTTTCAAAATCTGCCAGTAGGCAAGGGTTTACCAAATCATGGGGCTCCTTGCACCAATGGATAAAAAGAAGATAGACTCGGTGAAGACTATTTTTTTTCATTAACAAAATAACATAAGCCCTTAATTTCCTATAAATGGTAATAAAGTATCACAAATAAGAGACCTATTATAATAATAGTCAATCAAATCAAGTTCAGATATTTATCAGGACAATAAAGAACTTATTTATTTGTCATTTTTTTACCTCTTTTATCAGGGGTAATAAAGAACGATTTTATTTTTTTTTTAAAATAGCCCAACATTATTCTTCATTTCAAGAAATGTTTACATTTTCCAGCATCATTTTTGTATACTACATTCCTTTTATGGATATCATCCACTTTCATACTTTTTGCGAGTTACGCGAACAAGCGTTTTTACTTTTCGGTATATTTTTGAATAAGTAGCTGGAAGAAGTCGATGTTCTCAAAAGTAAAAGAACAATTGAACGGCATCATCCTACTTTTCACATTATTTTCAGAACCATTTACGTCTCAGACATACTTAGATACTCCTGCTTTCTAAAACAAATCCAAATATGAGGTCCTTCCACCCGGAATATGTTATACTTATATAAATATCCTTGCAAAGCCTATGATAGCAGATAGTTGAGAATGTTTTTGGGGCAGCAAGGCCGGAGCTTATTTTAAAGGAAGTGGCATTGAGTTCATCTTTTATCCTTTAACTGTCTAGAATCATGAATTTGTTTTATCACTTTGTTAGCGAACAATGCTTTTATATTTATTTCGTGCTTTTTTTAAAGAGAATGACTTTTAAAAAATATTTTTAATTAAGAATATTTTTCGGAATTGCAATTTTAAAAATATTTTAAGAATAGAACGGCATAATCTAAATAAATTATTCTAAGACAATTATAGAACTTGTTTTTGAAGGAAAGGTTGGAGTTGTCTGTTTTTCCCGCCAACAATCTAGAATCCTGAATTTGTTTATCACTTTTTAAAACTCATAAAAAACTTCTAATTTTGATTACAAATCCTAAATAAAATTATAAAAGAAAATTCAAGAAGGCTCTTACACTTCTTGTTCTTTTTCAAATGTTTTTTAAAGAATAATTTAAGATTTATACTTGGTAACTATTATAGAATCCAAATTCTTTATAGCATGAATTTCTGTGTAAGTATAGTTATTGGACACCCCATGGCTGCTGTTGCACCAATGAACAAAAACAAGACTATAAGCAAAACTCATTTAAGAGTATATTTTATCAATAACAATATCAGATAAACATTCTCAATTTCCTGATGAAATGGAAATAAACAATTACAAATAAGAGACCTATATACAATAATGGTCTAGCAAATCAAGTTCGGATATTTATCAGAGCAATAAAGATCATTATTTTTTAACTTCAAATTGCCCAACATTATTCGCAAGAAATGTTTTTACATTGTTCCAGCACTATTTATGTATGTTACTTTCCTTTTATGTGATATCATCCACTTTTATACTTACTTGCGAGTTATACGAACGAGTGTATTGTACTACATATCGGTATATTTACTTGGTAGTAGCTGGAAGGGAAATCTATGTTCTCCTGGAAGCTAGATAACAAGAACAATTGAACGGCATAATCCTATCTCTTAAATTCACATGATTTTCGTCATTTACGTCTCAGACATACTTCAGATATCCTTGCTTTCTAAAAGGATCCAAATATGGGGTCCTTCCAACTGGAATATGTGAAACTCGGTGAGACATAATTTTTCGGAAAGGCGTCTACTTTATATAAATATCCTTGCAAAGCCTGTGATAGTAGATACTTGAGAATGTTTTTTGGGCGCTGTAAGGCTGGAGCTTATTTTAAAGGAAGGATTTGAGTTCATCTTTTATCCTGCCAACTGTCTAGAATCCTGAATTTGTTTATCATTTTATAAAAGATATTTTTAAAAAAAAAATGTTTATTTTGACTGTAAATTTAAAAAAAAATGTAATTAAAGAAATTTTGAGAATGTTTTTAAAATTTTTTTCGTTCATTTTTTAATGACTTTTAAGACACTCTTTTTAAGAATATTTTTCGATTGTTCTGTAACAATTATAAAATGTGTTTTATTATGCAACAATTATGAAATGGATTTTAAAAGAAATATTTGAGTAGTTTTTTTCTCGCTAAATATCTAGAATACTGATATAAACGTATAAAAAACTGCTTATTTTGATTACAAATCCTAAAAAATTATCAGATAAATTTCAAGACGCTTTTAAACATTTTTTTTTTTTTTTCAATCGATTTTTAAAAGAATAATTTAGATTGATACTTGTTAATTATTATAGAATCTAATTTCTTTAAAATATGAACTTATATATATTGGATTAGCTCCGTAATGGCCCACCATGGCTGCTGTTGCACCAATAAACGAAAAGAAGACTATAAACAAAACACATTTAAGAGTATATTTTTCATTAACAATATCACACAAAGACTCAGTTTCCTGTAGAAATGGAAATAAAGAATTACAAATAAGAAACTTATTATAATGATCTAGCAAATAAAGTCTCGATATTTATCAGACAGTAAACAACTTATTTTTAGGTTTTTTTACCTTCCAAATTGCCTAACATTATTCGCTTTCATTTCATGAAATGTTTTACATTGTTGACGCACCATTTATATATGTTACATTTCTCTTATGTGATATCATTCACTTTTATACTTACTTCCGAGTTATACGAACGAGTGTATTGTACTGACATATCGGAATATTTACTCGATAGTAGCTGGAAGCGAAGTCTATGTTCCCTGGAAGCAAGATAACAAGAACAATTGAACGACATAATCCTATCCCTTAAATTCACATGATTTTCGTCGTTTACGTCTCAGACATACTTCAGATATTCCAGCTTTCTAAAACAGATCGAAATATTGGGTCCTTCCGTTTAGAATATGTGGTACTCGGTGAGACATAATTTTCGAAAATGTGTTTACTTTATATAAATATCCTTGGAAAGCCTATGATAGTAGATACTTGAGAATGTTTTTTCGGGCTGTGAAGGCTAGAGCTTATTTTAAAGGAAAGATTTGAGTTCATCTTTTATCCTGCCAACTGTCTAGAATCATGAATTTGTTTGTCACTTTAAAAAGATGTTTTTTAAAAAATGTTTTTTTGACAGTAAATCTTTAAATTTAAAAATAACTAGAGAAATTTTGGGAATGCTTTTATGTATTTTTTATTCTTTTTTGAATTATTTTTTTTTTTTTTTTAAATTTAGAAATATTTCTCAATAATTTGTTACAATTATAGAACTGCATTTAAAGTAAATGTTTGAGTTTTTTATTTTAAATTTGATTTTTTTCTCGCCAGCTGTCTATTACTCTTAAATTGCTTGTTACTTTATAAAGATATATAAAAACACAGTTTGCTTTGACAACAAATCATAAACAAAAATATTTACAAAAAATGTAAGAATGCCTTTTTACATTTCCGTGACCTTCTCTTTTTTAAAAGATTTTTTAAAGTAGTAGTTTAAGCATTCTTTAAAATATGTATCATGTATTTATAAATATCTTCTGCCAATTTATAATTAAAAAAATTATGTTATATATATATGTATATATTACTATATTATTAATATTTTTAAAGAACTGAATGTTTTAATAAATTTATGAAACATTTGTTTAATTTTTAATAACTTTAGAATAATATAAATTTAAAAGTGGCATCTATTTATATTTCCGTATATGAAAAACCCTTTTTCAATACATTTTATAAAATATTAATGAAAAAAAAGCATTCTTTTTTGTCAGAAATGTATTCAAAAATAATAAAGAAAAAATATATGTTTTGTTGAATTATTTCTTGAAATAAATAATGTTGTACCTGTTTTAGAATCACTGAATGCAAATAATATTGCTCATAAATATTTCTGTAAAGATTAAGAAAATAAAATAGAAATATTTATCATTATAAATGACAAATGGAAGAAAAATTCATGTATCAAAATTTTTTATTAAAAGAACATTGACATATTTCAGTACTAAAATGTTTTTTGTAACATGTTTCTAGTTAACTTTTACTTTCATATTTTTTTTTAAATTTAAACTATTCCTCTCAAATCAGAAAAAAATGTCTTTCATCTTTTTTTTTCTTTTTGGTTTTTTTAAATTTTTTTTTTTTCTTTTATCGTGACTTCAATAATGTTTTAATATTCAGAGAGTTAAAACAACTTTCGAAAACAAAAGAAAATGAAAATTTTTTTTTGTCCCTCATAATTTTTGCATGTTGTACTTTTTAAAAAGTATACACTGAATTGCTTTTTACTGAAGAAGAATAAAAAAAAGTCCTCAAAAATCTTTTGTTGGAAGAAAACTTCGTATGAAGTTTTAGAAAATAAAAACTCTGTTCCATATTACAACGAAATGAGAAGTTGCTTTTTCTCTTTTTTTTTTTTTTACTGGTTGTAATGGGAAACACAGCAACTCACTTTAAGAAACAACATTGAAATAGTGTTTTGAAACTCAACTCGCTCCTGGCGAAGTTTTAATCAACCAGGCGAATCAATCGCAGAGTTGGAGGAAATTTGACATCGTCTCGATTTCAATTCGAATAAGATACATATAAATATATTTAATTACATTTTTATTTCTTTTGAATTATTTTTTTCTTAAAATTAATTCATGCGTTCATAAGTTTTTATTTCAAATAATGCTTATTTCAAGTTTTCGAATGATGATAAAAGAAAATACTGAATATTTTGTTATTATTCTCAAAAACTTATTCTGTTAAATAAATGTATTTCACTGGATGAATGCAAAACATTTAATTGGTTTATATAGTTTTATGTGTTGTTAAATAAATAGTCCTTTTCATTGATTTATTTTATTTTTATATTAACTTTTGCTAATAGTATTTAGAGTTTGGTTATATCTACAGAATAATATGTTTTTGAAAAAAAAAATTTTTAAAGAGGAATTTTTTTAATAAGTAAATCCTAATTTCATTTGTTTTATCTTATGCTTGGTCAACTGAATATTTTTTTCTAATTTTCTAACTTTATTGATATATGTTAATATATGTTTGAAATTTTATTGATATATTGATAATTTGTTGACTTATGCTAATATATTATTGGGAATTTTGAAATACCTACAGTGTAATATATTTGGCCAAGACCATCTGCCTACTGGCAGATTTCAAGACAAGGGATGATTTCTACAGGCAGAAATGTTACAGGGCAGAAATGTCTAGGGCCAACGCGCCACAGTCATATTAGACGGGGACCTACGGTTTAAAAGGCATTTCGAACCATTACAAACATGATCTCCTCCTGGACTCGAATAGATTCGTATATAGTAGAGCAGTTGGCGGACGTTTTGGAAGTTAGTAATATTTAATTTTAAAAGCTCAGAAACACTACATTTTGATGCCTAAAAATTTAGAATAAAAGTAATAACATAAATTTCAGTTCCAAAAATAAGAACATTCATCGAAAAAAAAATATTACAATCCATTTAGAAAGCTTTTAAATGCTTCCTACTTGCATTAGTTCTATTAAACAAGAATAGAATTCAGTATTTTCAGTATTATTTCAATCTTTTGAAACCCTTCATAGATGCCTTTCGTAAAATGTACTGGTTAAGGAAATAAATGGCAAAACAATGTAACTGGCGAAAGTTTTGGAAGTTACTAATATTTAATTTTAAAAGTTCAGGAAAATAATTTTGGTGTCTAAAAATTTAGAATAAATGTAATAACATAAATTTCAGTTCCAGAAATAAGAACATTCATCGAAAAAAAAATATTACAATCCATTGAGAAATCTTTTAAATGCTTCCTACTTGCATTAGTTCTATTAAACAAGAATAGAATTCCAGTATTTTCAGTATTATTTTAATCTGTTGACATCCTTCATAGATGACTTTCTTAAAATGTACTAGTTAAGGAAATAAATAACAAAACAATGTAACTGGCGAAAGTTTTGGAAGTTACTAATATTTAATTTTAAAAGTTCAGGAAAATAATTTTGGTGTCTAAAAATTTAGAATAATTGTAATAACATAAATTTCAGTTCCAGAATTACCAACAAATTACATAATAATGCTTTGTATTAAATTATTATATAATGTAAAAATTAAAAAAATATATTAAAATGCTTTGTAAAAATATTATAATGCTTTGAGAAGTCTTTTAAACACATCCTACTTGCATTAGTTGTAGTAAAAAAAAATATTAATCCAGTATTTGCAGTATTATTTTAATCTTCTGAAAACCTTCATAAATCCTTTTGTAAAATTTACTCGTCAGGAAAAGGAATCATATAGCAATGTAGTTGGAGAAAGTTTTGGAAGTTTTTGATTTTAAAAGTTCAGAAAAAATATTTCGGTCTCTAAAAATTTTGAATATACATAATAACATAAATTTCAGTTCCACAAATATGAAAATTCACCGACAAAAACCACTACAATACTTTAAAAAGTCTTTTAAATACGTCCAACTTGCATAAGTTCTATTAAACAAGAACAGAAATCCAGTATTTTCAGTATTCCTTTAACATTCTAGCATGAGTAGGTTGGAAATATTAATCACAGAGAAAAATGCTTGTTTTCAGCTAAAAGATACATGCATCATTAATGACACGTACTTTGCTTTTATAAATAATTAGTATTAATGGTTATGAGGAATAGCTCGAAGAGAACATTAGAGTACGAGAGCGAAACCAATTTATAAACATAGTTTGAAAGGAAGGTCAAACCTACAGGAAAAAATAGCAATAACAATTTATGATTAAACAATTCACAGACTGGAGCTGACGCCTGTGTGTTTTTTATATCCTGTTTCTATAATTTGTTATTAATAGTTCACGTTATAGAATAAGAAAATAAAATTAAATATAATATAAGCATGGAATAAAATAAAACTAATACGTGCTAAATGTAATCATTTAAATTGCATATATTTGATTATTATTTTTAGTTACAGAACTCAAGGAAATATGTTTTAATTCATTAATAACATCAAAGAATTCATTTCATTTAAACTGAAATGAAGTGGAAAAAAATTTCTGGTTTTACGTGTCAATAAAAAAAAACATAAATGACTTCTCATGTTAATTAAAAGGAGTTCTTTGCAATATTTTCCTATTAAGGTTGTTATTTTTTTAATGAATTTATTGTTAGTTTTGCAGTATCTAAAAGAAAAAAAATATTGATTTAGAAATTACTATTAAAAATAATTTACAATTTAATATATTTCAAATGATATATTACATGCAGCAGGGATTAAAAATGCCTTAAAATTAAACTTGCTTAATATTATTATAATGAATTTTTAATTTTTTGGAAAAAATAAAAAATCTCGTTGTTATTTAATATTAAATTTACTTATAAAATTTTCCTGTTATGAAATTTTTAAAAATTCATCGAGCTAAAATTTTGTTAAAAACATTTCATGAATTTATTTTAAAAGCATTTTAGCATTTAGTAAAGCTTATATCCTATAATAATAACTGAGTATAGTATGCATTTAACATATTTGGGTTCTAAATATAATAATGTTTGAGAACAAATATAACTAAATGAATTTAATATTATAAATATAGGTTTGGTTTGTCTCTTTTCGGTCATTTTTGAGTAATTTAGGCTAATTAGACTGTGACTAACATTAAAACATGGATTCCGAACAACTAACAAACATCCATCGATCAAATCGAACCTGAAACCCGTGGTACCAAAGGCCAGAGAATTATCCGATTGGCCATCATGCTGCAGAACACCAGAAGATTGCGTGCGAACAAATAAAAATTGTTGATACGAAATTATCTTTTAAACATTCAAATAATTGTTTATTTTAAGTCAATTGATTGTTTAAGAAATATTTAGTTTAAAAATAATACGACTTACTATATATTGTTAAAATTCTTTGATTTGAAAACATAAGCATAACACACAAAACTAATTGAAAAATTAAAAGAATTATAAAATCTGCAAAAGGATTTAATGACTTATCTCTGAATTGGCTGGTTTGGTAATAAATATGTCAAAATATTTGGCGACTGAAAATATCAGTATAGTTATCATTATCAAAAAATATTCCACCCGTATTGTCGTAAAAGTATTCTATACAAAAGTACTTTTATTGCTGCGCTCCTTTTGCTGCATACATTTTGTAATTTAAGAGACAAATACTCTGTTTTGCAAAATTAACTATTGAACTTTAATGTACTTTATACTTAATTGACTTGATTATTTATAATTGTCGAATAAATTATATGTTTATTAAAAAGCTTTATATTAAATGTAGAAGTTAACCTAGTTAAAAGCACATTTAGTATGATATTAGTATAAGTCCATGAAAGTATTGCATTTATAAAGTCATTTAAACAACACTCGTTTCCATAAATTAAGGATAATTCAGAATCACACAGAAATTGAACTCTAAAATAAAAATTTCACCTGCAGAATTATCACACACATCTTGAAGAAGAATATGCAAATTACAAGGAAACCACCAGATGGCGCGGATAGTACGTCACAATGACGAGAGTGTAAGAGAGGGGTATATAAGGAATGGTGGCAAAGAAGCAAAATTGTTCACAAACGCTTTAAAAGCCTTTCAGTGCAATAACTGCATAGTTATAGCACAAAGGAAGCATTTGGATGATTTTTACGTGGTAGAATTATCGGACGACTGGAATGTGGACGTACCCAGCTGGAAGTATCCGAGGAAATTGAAATCGCCCAGAGTGTCATCTCCAGTCTTCGGCAACGATTCCAAGATGATGGTAATGTGAGTAGATGTTACAGCACACGTCGCCCCCGAGTTACAATGCCGAATGAGGGACCGGCATTTAGCAGTTACTGCCAAAAGAAACAGACGGAGCACAGCATCAGACCTGTCTCGTCAGCTCTCTTCAGCTACCGGTACGACAGTTTCAAAGCAGACCGTGTACAGACGCTTAGGGCACATTGGCCTATATGCTCGTAGGCCTGTCAGATGTGTTCCACTTCCCCCAACTCGCTGTCGCCTGTGATTAACCTGGAGTAGAGAGCATGCAATGTGGACACCGCAACAGTGGTCTTGTGTGATGATTTCCGACGAGTCCAGGTTTAGTTTGCAGTCTGATTCTCGCCGGACTTTCATATGGAGAGCGCCAGGTACCCGTTACCACCAAGAGGACACCATTGAACATCTCCGTTACGGTTGTGCAGGATGGCTCGTTTGGGGAGGAATTATTCTTGGTTCCAGAACTGACCTGCATGTTCAGAGTGTAACGATGACAGGCCACATCTATCGGGATGTCATTTTGGGACAACATGTACGTTTGTTTCGGGGCGCCATGGGTGCTGAATTTCTGTTTATGGATGGCAACGCCCATCCTCACCGTACAAACATTGTAGACGAATGCCTTCAATTGGAGGTTATCACCCGTATGGATTGGCCAGCATATTCACCGGACTTGAATCAATAGAGCATGTGTGGGATATGCTTGGCCGACGAATTGCAGCCCGTCAACCCTCTCCCACCTGTCAAACGGAACTTCGGAGTTCATTGCTTGATGAGTGGTGCAATATTCCCCAAGATCAGATTGATATCTGATTTATATTAAAGGATTATTACTCTGTATTTTAAAGGAACGATTTGAGTTTTTTATTTGAAATTTGGTTTTTTTCCTCGCCAGCTGTCTATTACGCCGAATTTGCTTGTTGCTTTTATTAAAGATATACAAAAACTTCTTATTTTGACAACAAATCCTAAACAAAATATTAACATAGAATCTGTAAGAATGCTTCTATGCACTTCCGTATTCTTTTTCAAAATATTTTTAAAGAATAGTCTAAGAATACCTTTCAAATATTTGGTAACTATTATAGAACTGAAATTCTTTAAAATACGTATCATGTATTTATAAGTATCTTCTGCCAATTAATAATTAAAAAATTATATTACATATATAAATATATAACTATATTATTAAAAATTTTTTAAAAAATGAATGTTTTAATAAATTTATGAAACATTTGTTTAATTTTTAATAACTTTAGAATGATAATTTAAAAGTGGTATCTATTTATATTTCCGTTTATTTATGAAAACCTTTTTCTCAATACGTTTTATAAAATATTAATGATAAAAAAGCATTATTTTTTTCAGAAATATATTACAAAAATAATATATAAAAATATTTTTGTTTTTTATTCGCGAAATAACTATTGTTGTACCTGTTTTACAATCACTGAATGCAAATAATATTGCTCATAAATATTTCTGTAAAGATTAAGAAAATAAAACAGAAATATTGGTCATTATAAATGACAAACGAAGGAAAAATTCACGTCTCAAAATTTTTATTAAAAGAACATTTCTAGTTAATTTCACTTTCATATTTTTTTTAAATTTAATCTATTCCTCTCAAATCAGAAAAAAATTGTCATTCATCTTGTTTTTGCCTTTTTTCGGATTTTTCAATTTTTTTTCTCCTTTATCGTGACTTCAATAATGTTTTAATATTCAGAGAATGAAAACAACTTTCGAAAACAAAGAAAATATTTTTTTTTTGTTCCTCATAATTTTTGCATGTTGTACTTTTTAAAAAGTATACACTGAATTGCTTTTTACTGAAGAATAACAAAAAAAAAAGTCCTGAAAAATCTTTTGTTGGAAGAAAACTTCGTATGAAGTTTCAGAAAATAAAAACTATGTTCCATATTAAAACGAAATGGAAGTTGCTTTTTCTCTTTTTTTTGTGTGTGTTTTTTTACTGGTTGTAATGGGAAACACAGCAACTCACTTTAAGAAACAACATTGAAATAGTGTTTTGAAACTCAACTCGCTCCTCTTTTTAATCAACCAGGCGAATCAATCGCGGAGTTGGAGGAAATTTGACATCGTCTCCCTCCGATTGCAATTCGAACAAGATACATATAAATATATTTAATTACATTTTTATTTCTTTCGAATTATTTTTTTCTTTGAAATTCATCCGTGCGTTCATAAGTTTTTATTTCAAATAAAGCTTATTTCAAGTTTTTGAATGATGAAAAAAAAATTACTGAATATTTTGTTTTTTTTTCCAGAAAAGAGCTGATTCTGTTGAATAAATGTATTTTACTGAATGAATGTAAAAATTTAATTAGTTTATATAGTTTTATATGCTATTAAATATCCTTTTCGTTTTATTGATATATTAACTTATATTAATGTTATTTTTTTTCTATACCTACAGAATAATATGCTTTGCAATCTGTATATATATATATATATATATATTATTGCGAGCCACTACAAACATTCATGGCACCACCGTTACTTCGGAGCCTGTGGCACAAAGCGCCAGATTATTACAGGTACTAGACCATCATTAGCGCCAGGTACTAGACCATCAGGAATCTGATCTAAAATGACTGTAAGACCGTTGGACGTAGAGCTAAACAGTCTCAAACCGTAAAAAACCGCCGCCAAGGTGATATTGCAAAAATGGATGAAATGAAGAATACAAGCAAAACTCATGTAAGAGTATTTCTTATCATTAACATAATTAATGGCATAACATAAGCACTCAATTTCCTGATGAAATGGAAATAAAGAATTACAAATAAGAGACCTATTACAATAATGGTCTAGCAAATCAAGTTCGGATATTTATCGTGGCAATAGAGAACGTTATTTTTTTTTTTTACCTTCCAAATTTCCCAACTATAGTCGCATTCTTTTAAAGAAAAGTTTTACATTGTCCAAGTACTCTTTATGTATGTTACCTTCCTTTTATGTGATATCATCCACTTTTATACTTACTTACGAGTTATACGGACGAGTGTATTATACTACATATCTGTATATTTACTCGGTAGTAGCTGGGAGGGAAGTCTATGTTCTACTCTAAGCAAGATAACAAGAACAATTGAATGGCATAATCCTATCCCTTAAATTCACGTGAGTTTCGTCGTTTACGTCTCAGACAAACTTCAGATATCCTTTTCTTTCTAAAAGGATCCAAATATGGGCTCCTTCCGACTGGAATATGTGATACTCGGCGAGACATAATTTTTCGAAATGCGTCTACTTTATATAAATATCCTTGCAAAGCCTATGATAGCAGATACTTGAGAATGCTTTTTGCGCTCTAAGGCTAGAGCTTATTTTAAAAGAAAGATTTGATTTCATCTTTTATTCTGCCAACTGTCTTGAATCCTGAATTTGTTTATCATTTTATAAAAAGTTATTTTTAAAACAAATGTTTATTTTGACTGCAAATTTAAAAAAAAAATGTAATTAAATAAATTTTGAGAATGCTTTTAAAATTTTTTCGTTCATTTTTTAATGACTTTTAAAACAATATTTTAAGAATATTTTTCGATTGTTCAGTAACAATTATGAAATGTACTTTATTATGCAACAATTATGAAATGGATTTTTAAAAGAAATATTTGCGTAGTTTTTTTTTTCTCGCTAAATATCTAGAATCCTGATATAAAACATATAAAAACTGCTTATTTTGATTACAAATCCTAAAAAAATTATCAGATAAATTTCAAGACGGCTTTTAAGCATTTATTTTTTTTTTTTTTCAAACGATTTTTAAAGAATAATTTAAGATTGATACTTGTTAAATATTATAGACTCCAATTTCTTTAAAATATGAACTTATATATATTGGATTAGTCCTCTCAGTGGCCTGCCATGGCTGCTGTTGAACCAATAAACAAAAGGAAGACTATAAACAAAACTCATTTAAGTGTATATTTTTCATTAACATTATTACATAAAGACTAAGTTTTCTGTAGAAATGGAAATATAGAATAACAAATAAGAAGCTTATTATAATGATCTATCAAATAATGTCTCGATATTTATCAGACAGTAAACAACTTATTTTTTAGGGTTTTTTACCTTCCAAATTGCCTAACATTATTCGCTTTCATTTCATGAAATGTTTTACATTGTTTACGCACCATTTATATATGTTACATTCCTCTTATGTGATATCCACTTTTATACTTACTTCCGAATTATATATCGGAATATTTACTCGGTAGTAGCTGGAAGCGAAGTCTATGTTCTCCTGGAAGCAAGATAACATGAACAATTGAACGGCATAATCCTATCCCTTAAATTCACATGATTTTCGTCGTTTAATCTCAGACATTCTTCAGATATCCCTTGCTTTCTAAAACAGATCCAAATATGGGGTTCTTCCGACTGGAATATGTGATACTCGGTGAGACATAATTTTTCGGAAATGCGTGCAATTTATATAAATATCCTTTCAAAGCTTGGGATAGTAGATACTTGAGAATGTTTTTTTCGGCTCTAAGGCTAGAGCTTATTTTAAAGGAAAGATTTGAGTTCATCTTTTATCCTGCCAACTGTCTAGAATCATGAATTTGTTTGTCACTTTATAAAGGATATTTTTAAAAAAGTTTATTTTGAGCATAAATCTTTAAAAATAAATAATTTTGAGAATGCTTTTACATATTTTTTTGTTCTTTTTTGAATTAGTTAAAAAAAAAAAAATTCACAATATTTTTTTCTAGTATTTTGTTACAATTATAGAACTGTAACTTTTAAAGGAAAGATTTGAGTTTTTTATTTGAAATTTGATTTTTTTGCTCGCCAGCAGTGTATTATCCTGAATTTGATTGTTACTTTACAAAAGATATAAAAAGCTGTTTATTTTAACAACAAATCTAAACAAAATATTTAACATAGAAAATGTAAGAATGTTTTTATACATTTCCATGTTCTTTTTCAAATATTTAATGAATAGTTTAAGAATGCCTTTCAAATATTTGGTAATTATTATAGAACTCAAATTCTTTAAAATATGTATCATGTATTTAAAAGTAATATACACAGTCCAGTCACATTAATGGGACCATCATCTACTTTACGTTAACATGAAATAACCAATCACAAAAGGCAGGTGGCAGCATTCCAGTGGAGTGTATATAAAGGATGTCCTAGGGCATCGGAAATAATTTCAATCGTTAATTACCTTGATCTAATTGCAATCGGTCCGCCCTGCCAAAGGGGGGGTTATTCTGACTTTTGACAGGTGGTCACATCAATGTGACTGAACTGTGTGTGTATATATATATAAAAACTATATTATTTATAATATTTAAAAATGATATATATTGATATATTTATGAAACCCCTGTTTAATTTTTAATAACTTTAAATAATATTAATTTAAAGGTGGTACTATTTATATTTCGGTTTATGTATGAAACCCTTTTTTTCAATACATTTTATAAAAACATTATATGAAAAAAAAAGCATTATTTTTGTCAGAAATGTTTTAAAAAATAATATATAAAAAAATAATATTTTGTTTTTTATTCGTGAAATAAATATTGTTGTACCTGTTTTAGAATCACTGAATGCAAATAATGTTGCTCATAAATATTTCTGTAAAGATTAAGAAAATAAAACAGAAATATTTCTCATTATAAATGACAAATGAAGGAAAAATTTATGTATCAAAACTTTTATTAAAAGATCATTGACATATTTCGTCCTAAAATGTTTTTTTGTTACATGTTTCTAGTTAACTTCACTTTCATATTTTTTTTAAATTTAAACTATTCCTCTCAAATCAGAAGAAAAATTGTCATTCATCTTGTTTTTTGTTTTTTTTTTAATTTTTTTTTTTTTTTTCTTTTATCGTGACTTCAATAATGTTTTATATTCGGAGAGTTAAAACAACTTTCGAAAACATAGAAAATGAAAATTTTTTTTTTTATCCCCATAATTTTTGCATGTTGTACTTTTTAAAAGTATACACTGAATTGCTTTTTAGCGAAGAATAATAATAAAAATAACAGTCCTCAAAAATCTTTTGTTGAAAGAAAACTTCGTATGAAGTTTTAGAAAATAAAAACTACGTTCCATATAACAACGAAATGGGAAGTTGCTTTTTCTCTATTTTTGCGTTTTTTTACTGGTTGTAATGGGAAACACAGCAACTCACTTTAAGAAACAACATTGAAATAGTGTTTTGAAAATCAACTCGCTCCTGGTGAAGTTTTAATCAACCAGGCGAATCATTCGCGGAGTTGGAGGAAATTTGGCATCTTCGCCGATTGCAATTCGAATAAGATACATATAAATATATTTAATTACATTTTATTTCTTTTGAATTATTTTTTTCCATGAAATTAATCCATGCGTTCATAAGTTTATATTTCAAATAATGCTTATTTCAAGTTTTTGAATGATGAAAAAAGAAAATGCTGCATATTTTGTTATTTTTCAGAACAGAACTGGTTCTGTTCAATAAATATATTATACTGGATGAATGTAAAACGTTTAATTAATTTTTATAGTTTTATGTGTTATTAAATATACAGTTCGTTCTATTGATTTATTTTTTTATAATAATTTATGTTAATATTAGTTTGAATTTTGTTATACCTACAGAATAATAGGTTTTTTTTTTTTTTTAATATTTTAAGGAGAATTTTTTTATAAGAAAAACCCCAATTTAATTTGTTTCATCTTACGCTTGGTAAATAAATATTTATTTTATCAATTTTCAATAAAATTTATTGAAATTTATAATCTATAAATGAAATTTTAAAATAGAATTACTATAATTAAAAATATATTACGTAAAATTTATAAATTTTTTTTAATTAATAATTTGTAAATTGCAATAATAATTTAAAAATTGAATTAATAACTTAAAATTGAAATTATTAATGATTTATAAATAAATAATAATTTTTTTAATTTTATTTAATAATTTATAAATTGAAATTGATAATTTATACATTTTATATTGTAAAATTTAATTTCAACAAATTTTACATTTTGTTATTAATTTAGCACTAATGTTGGCAAAATATTTCACGGCAGTTACAGAACATACTAAGTATTTTTAACATAAATATTATTTTAATCTTTACAAGAACTTCATAGTTGTCTTTTGTAAAATTTACTCGTCAAAGAAATGTAGTTCTCTAAACAACTATATTACTATGCCCAAAATGTAAAACCAATTTTCAATTTAAATTTCCCGGGCATATGGAATTTCAATTTTTTTTTTTTCTTTTTAGACGTTGGCATTGTTCTTGACATCTGTATAATTTGACGACAAAAAATTCATTAGAGTTTGAGTTACGCTTGGCTTTGTGAGACACTAAAAGTGATTTCGTCAATTTTTGAAATGTCTGAATTAATTTAGCAAAGAACTTTCATTAAATTTTGTTTGCGGAATGAACATTCGTCTGCGAACACATATAGAATATTGCAGAAGGCACTCGATATCAGAAAGAGATGTTTATAAGTGGTATAAACAGTTAAAAAGAAGGCAGAGAACGCGTTGAAGTCGAAGAGCGCTCTGGTCGACCACTACCGGCGAAGCTCACGTCCAAAAAAATTAAAGATTTGGTGCTTGCAAACCGTTGATTTAAAATTAGAGAACTTGCTGATGATGTTGGAATTTCAAAAGGATCTGTCAATTTCGTTTTAGAAGATGTTTAGGGGCCTCAAACGCGTCAAATCTCGATTGGTACCGAAAACACAGACTTTTTTTGGAAAACATCGTCGCTTTGAAGTGTGTGAAACAAGGCTTTGTGACTATCAGGAAGAGTTGAAATGCATCATAACTAGAGATGAGACTTGGATTTATGCTTACGACTCAAAAAAATCGATCAATTGAGTGAATATCGTGACAAAGGGGAAGTAAGACCGAAAAGAGTACTCCAAAGGCGTTTAAAAATAGCGACTGTTGAATGTTGACTGTTTTTTTTCGATTATAGTGGTGTGGTGCATTATGAATTCTTTCCGTCGGGCCAAACTGTCGAAAAGGATTATTATTTGAGTGTTATGAGTCGTTTGCGTGAAGCTATTCGCTGAAAGAGGCCACTTTTTATAGAAAGACATCTCTCTGTTTTTGCATCACGATAATGCGCCAGCTCACACTACAATGGTTCTTCGCGACTTTTCCGCTAAAAATTAAACCCATATCATTCCACAACCACCGTATTCACCTGATTTAGCATCGTGCGACTTCTGGTTATTCCCTAAACTCAAAAGACCATTCCGGGGACACTTTTGAGTCGATTACAGAGATTCAACGTGAATCGGCGAGCGCTTTGAAGGCCATCCGGCCAATGACTTTAGCATGCATTGAGAATTGGAAATTTTTTTGCATAAGTGCATTGGGCCCGGAGGGGATTACTTTGAAGGCGATAAAATTAATTAGGAGGAATAAATAAAGAGTTTTTGAAAAATTAAAATTAGAATTGGTCTTACTTTTTGTGCACGGTAGCATAGTTGGCTAAGTTACAATAATGTATTTGGCTAAAATTTTGGAAGTTACAAATAATTAATTTTAAAAGCCTTTTAATTCTCAGAAAAATTATTCTGGTACCTAAAAATTTTAGAAAAAAATTAAAAGCATAAATTTCAATGCCAGAAATACGAGCAATCATCAAAAAAAAAATTGCTTTTGAGAAGTTTTTAAACACATCCGACTTGAATAAGTTCTGGTAAGCAAGAATAGAAATCCAGTACATTCAATATTCCTTTACACTTTAGCATGAGTAGGTTGGAAATATTAATCATCGAGAAAAATGCTTGTTTTCAGCTAAAAGATACATGCATAATTAATGACACGTACTTTGCTTTTATAAATAATTAATATTAATGGTTATGAGGAATAGCTTGAAGAGAACATTAGAGTATGAGAGCGAAGCCAATTTATAAGCAAAGTTTGAAAGGAAGGTCAAACCTACTGGAAAAATAGCTATAGCAATTTATGATTAAACAATTCATAGACGAGCACTGACGCCTCAGTTTTTTTAAATACTGCTTCTGTAATTTGTTATTAATAGTTCAACATAT
Source organism: Caerostris extrusa (assembly GCA_021605095.1). Lineage (NCBI taxonomy): Eukaryota > Metazoa > Arthropoda > Arachnida > Araneae > Araneidae > Caerostris > Caerostris extrusa. Next base: position 21,832 of record BPLR01004917.1, on the reverse strand, counting down.
AGAATAAGAAAATAAAATTAAATAGAACAAAATAGAGAAACAAAATAAAACTAATAAGTGTCTAATGTAATCATTTAAATTGTATATATTTGATGATTATTTTTAATTACAGAAATCAAAGGAAATTTGTTTTAATTCATTGCATATTCATTCATAGATCTTTATATTTTTTATTTTGGTTATACTAAAGTGTTCGAAACATTTCATTTAAATTGAAAAGAAGAGAAATAATCATTTCTGGTATTATTTATCAATAAAAAGAGACTCAAATGACTTCTTGTGTTAATTAAAATGAGTTCTTTATAATATTTTTCTAAAACGGTTGTTATTTTTTAAAAGAATTCATTATTAGTTCTGCAGTGTCTAAAAGGGAAAAAATGTTGTTTTAGAAATAATTACTGAATAATAATCTTTAATTCAATATAATATAGTACATGCAGTGGGAATTTAAATTAAAAAATGTATTAAAATTAAACTTGCTTAATGTTATTTTAATGAATGTCTAATTTTTTGAGAAAATAATTAAATGATGTATACTATATCGTTATTATTTAATATTAATTTTATTTATAAAATTTTACTCTTATAAGAGTTTCAAAAATTCATCTAGCTAATATTTTTTAAAAGATTTGCATGAATATATTTTAAAAGCTTATTTTAGTGAAAAGCTAAAGTATAAAGCTTATATTATATAATAAATCTTGTGTTTAGCATACAAAACATCTTTTGGTTCTAAATGTAAAAGGTTTTGAGGATATTTGTAACCAAAATGGAAATTTAACATTATAAATATAGGATTTAACCCAGGTAAAGTGTACTTAATGTCATACTAGCATAAGACAAAGAAAATATTGCATTTATAGAGTCATTTAAACCAAATCTAAGAAATAAATATTTATAACAGAAGGAAATAATCTCTTCATTAGTTTCAAACAATTTAATTATATTAAATAAATATTGATTAGTTATTCTAATACTTTTGTGCAATTTAAATTATTGATACATTAAATATTTGATTCAGCTTCAAGTCTATTCTCTAAATATCGCAAATAATGGCTGCATTACAATAAATATTAGTAGAATTATTTTGAGAATATTAGTGTAACATTTACCTTTCATTGTATTACTTAAATGAATATAATATTAAACAACGCTAGTTTGATTATCAGAACGTAGTTCACTAGTTTTTTTCCCCAGAAATTTTAAAATTTGGTGAAATACTTTTCACGGTTTATTAGTTTTGTATAAATTAGATGCATTTATTAAACTAGAAGTTCTTTTTGAAGAGAATGATTAATAAATAATAATATTAATAATTTATTAAATATAAAAAATATTAATATAATATAATATATTAAGTTAAATAAATAATAAAAAATATACTAAACAAATTATTGACCATCGTTAAATTAATTATCATAATGCTCATTGTAACTAAGTCCTTCACTGTTCAAACAATTAGAGGATATTGCGAATTTTTGGTATACACTGCTGATGAGGAAATGTTTTGGTGACTGGGTTTGTACGATATGAGAAAAGAAGAAACAACGAACAAGGAATAATTAAATTTTGTTGACCGTATTTGTCGGTAAACACAAAATGCACAATTTATGCATATTATACAAACAAACAAAAAAGTGTGATTTCTCGTATACAAATGAGTTTCAATAGAGGTATGCTTCATTCTAACTGAAAGCAATGTCGCTCACCTATGAGGAATGGAATCAATGAGGGACTGGAAAATTCTCTCCCACTCCTGTAGAAGAGAGCTTTGCAACTACTGAATTATTTCTGGGGGATAAGCCTCTAGCAACCATTCTTCCTAGAATGTTCCAAACTTGATACATTGAATTCTTGTCTGGAATATTCTCGTCAATCCATTCGTAGGATACCTTCCTCTAAAAGGAAATTGTACACTAGTTGAACACGATGTGGACTGGCGTTTTCATCCATGATAATGAATTCATTCCCGATTGCTGCAGTGTAAAGGACCACAATAGGTCTGAGGATCTCACCCCAATATCGCTGAACCGTTAGTGCTCCATACTTGATAATATGCAGATTAGGCCATTACAGCCATTGATAGAAATACCGAGACCCACCATTCACTTGCCTCCGCGGACACTTTCAGGCCCAAATGCAGGGCTATTCTGTCTACCAGGTTCTCTCCAGATGAAACCCCACCTTGTCAGGTTGAACACTAAAGTAGGACTCGTCCGTGAAGAGCTTGTTGCTCCCTTCTGAGATACTTCTGTGTCCACCTTCTGCGGGCAGCACGATGGTCTAATATCAACGAAACACAGTTAGCGAACATATAACCCGACATGGTGGTGTGTGTTTCGAACAGTCTGAGTCGAAACTGTGGTACCAATAGCTCTCGAAGGGTACTGTTATATGAACGTGGTTTTAATACTGAGGTTTCTTTTGACCGTTAGTGAAAAATATCGATCCTTATTTCGGGTTGTGCGCGTATGACCTTTTCCTGATCTTCGAATATTTCCTGTTTCCAAAACCTGTTCCATGGTCTTAAAGTGACACTTGGAGAAACAACACATTGTGCAATAGTCACAACAGATTGCGTTTGACATGAATCTAAACGACTGAAGGCCATCCACGCTACCAATACGCTAAGATGATAACTTGCTGAGACATTGTAGTCATTGTTACAAAAAAATTCAACGAATGTTAACTGTTTTTATCTACTCCTACAGAAGGGTGCTGCAAAGTACTCACTCCTTATATAAAACGCGTAATTTACGACACAGACAAAATTTGTATATTATCAACTTTGCAAATTTTATAATTTTCCTTTTTAACCTCTTATTTTTGCTGTTTGTTAAAAAGTTGTCGAAAAGTTATTTCATACCAAACTCACACTATCCAGTAATTGTTTGGAGTAGTGTATATTTAAAATAATAAATTATGTTATAATTAAGTAAAATATTAAATAATGATTAAATTAAAGATAAATAATATAAATAAATCATTAAATGCACAGTAATATGTTTAAATAAATAAAATATTAAGTATCCAGAAATTAATTAACAGTAAATTGCAGTCGAATTATTTTGTTCCCCTTAGTATATTTTGGTATTTGGTGAAATCTCTATTTCAGTTTATTAGTTCATTATAAATTAGATGCCTTTATTTTGTTAGTTCATTTCCCAGATAAAAATTAATAAATAATAATCTTAAAATAAATAAGTATAAATAAAATGGGGCCCGATGGTCGAGTGACTACCGTTCTTGTGCCCGGTGCCACAAATCTAAGCTCCGCTTCCGGCGATGAAAACGGATATTTTTTGCGATTCGAAATTCACTTTAAACCGTAGGTTCATGGCTAATATGATTGTTGAGCGTTGGGTGTATCACTGACAAACCTACCCAGTGAAAAAACATCGTACGTCTCATAATCTGCCAGTAGGCTGACGTCCTAGGTCCACAATGGAGCTATTACGCCAATGTTGATGATGTTGATTATTAATAAAATATTAAAAAGTAAGTATTTTAAAATAAATAATAATAATATATCAAATAAAAAGTTAATAAAATATTAAATATTGCTCTTAAATAAATAAAATATTAAGCAGTGTTAAATTATAATACCCATTACAAATAAGTCTTTTTATATTAATATTGGTTTTTATAATGTTGTAATAAAAAATATTAAAGAACATTAAAGATACATTATTTATTAATGAACTACATTTTTAAATAAATAAAATAGGAAGAAATATTAAATTATAATGTCTATTCCAATAAGTCCTATTATAGTTATAATGGTTAATAAGGGTTATTATAAATAAAATATTAACAACAGTTAATTAGTTATAAAAATGCAGCTCAGTTGTTTTATACGCTGTATATTTTACCATTTGGTGAAATATCTTTTATGATTTACTAGTTCATGATAAATTTAATGCATTTCTTTAATTAGAAGTTCATTTCAGTGAATGATTAATAAATAATGATGCTGTAATGAAAACGTATTAAATTATTACCAGGGATCAGTGGTTGTCATCTAAATCCACCCAAGAAATCTATTTATATTCATTCATTTGGAAGTTCATTAAGAACAAGCCTTTTCAAACAGAAAACGAATAGCAATCAATATTCGAATACCAAGAACACTTTTTTTTTTTAGAAGCATTTCCAATCAGTGAGTTCCAGATTTTTCTCGACACTTTAATATGGTATTAAAAGAAAAAACTATCTCGAGGATATAAATTTAAAAAAAAAAATTAGAATGCTTAACCCTATGCCATTTTCATCACAACTCTCGTGATATTATTTTTATTTTTTTTTTTTTTTTTTTTAAATTCATCAGAACAGAATGAAAAGCGCTGGAAAAAAAATTAGAAGAGGATAATCTTTCAGTCGACCGAAACAAGTGGCTTTTTGATGATGAAATTTATTCCCTTTCCATTTCAGAACTTCACTTTTTCATTTCGTTCTCATTTCTGAATGAAAGTTTTTGTACAGAAATTTCACTCTTAATTCACCCCCTCCCCCTTTTCTGTTGTTTTTGTTATTTCTAAATTCTTTCTTCTTGAATTCCTCACTCATAACTGTCATTTTTATAATCACAAATTGTTATTCAGGCTATGAAGCATGCTTTCCTCTGCGCTATTCATCTCTGTGATATTCTTCTGAAGAATTCTCCATTGTTAATAGCATTCAAATTTTAAATTAGATCTGTTTCTTTTAATGTTTTTCTCGCATTAATCGAATCTTAACTATTTTTTGTTTCCTTCTAATGTGAAAAAAAAATTCTGATTTTTTTAAAATTTATTTTATTTTTGCTGTACTTTTTTATTAAAGTTTTTACTAATATTAGCTTCCAATTATTTAAATTCTAATGTGAAGGATACTTTTAAATTTCATTATTTATAAAAGAATACCTTTTTATTTTAAAGATATGTACATAATATGGTAATTGAATTCTGTTGATTAAAAAATATATGTATGATGATTTATTATGTTATTAAGATTTATTATATATATGTATAAAGACTGTTCCCATTTTGGAAATGTTATAATTATCCTTTTTAACCTCTTCATTTTACTTTTTTTTAAATGTTGACGGTTATATGATTATTTCATACCGAATTCACGAGATCCCCTAATTATTTTGAGTAGATTACTTTTAAAATAATAAATGATGCTATAATAAATTTAAATATTAATTATTATGCCTCAATTAATGATAAATCATATAAATAAAATATTAAATATTAAGTAATATGCTTAAATAAGTAAAATATTAAGATTCCATAAATTAATGACCAGAATGCAGTTCAATTGTTTTGGTCATTTTATAATTTAGCATTTGCTGAATCTTCAATTATTGTTTATTACTTCATTATAAATATTAAGCAGTGTTAAATTACAATTCCTGTTACAATTAAGTAAAATATTTATGATGGTTAATAATGTTATAATAAATAAAAATATTAAATATATTTAAACATACATTATTAAATAATATATTGGATGCATTTGTTTAATTAGAAGTTCATTTTCTATAGAGTGATTAAAAATAATAATAATGTTGTAGTAACAAAATTATTAAATATAAATAAAATAAATAATATTAATATATCAACAATATAATAATAGAATCCAATAAAATAAAAATAAAATAATTATAATATATCAATATTTTTAATAAAATAATAAATATTGTGCTTGAATAAATAAAATTTATTTATAAGGCTTATTACAGAATCCTATAATAATTATAATAAAGTTACCAGTTATAATAAATAAAATATTACATAATATTATGCGTAGATTTTTAAATATTAAATTATATCTTTAAAAAAAATAAAATATGAATATATTTAAATTAATTATCAGAATACTGTTCAGGAGTTTTATTCCTTGTATATTTTACCATTTGGGAAATCTCTTTATGGTTTACTAGTTCATGATAAATTTAGTGCATTTCTTTAATTAGAAGTTCATTTCCGAGAAAATGATTAATAAATAATAAAGCTCTAATCAAAGGTATTAAATTATTACCACGGATCAGTGGTTGTCATCTGAATCCACCCAACTAATCTGTATTTTAATTCATTTGGAAGTTCATTAAGAACAAGCCTTTTCGAATAGAAAATGAATAGCAATCAATATTCGAATGCCAAGAGCACTTTTCTAGAAGCATTTCCAGTCAGTGAGTTCCAGTTTTTTTTCTTGCCATTTTAATATGGTATTAGCAGGAAAAAAAAAAAAAAAAAAAAAAAAAACTATCTCAAGGATATAAATTCCGCCCCCCCCCAAAAAAAGAAATTAGAATGCTCAAACCTAAGTCATTTTCATCACATCTCTCGTGACTTTATTTCTTTTTATTATTTTTTTAAATTCATCAGAACAAAATGAAAAGCTCGGGAAAAAAATTAAAAGAGGCTCAGCTTTCAGTCGACCGAAACAAGTGGCTTTTTGATAATTAAATTTATTCCATTTCCATTTCAGAACTTCACTTTTCATTTCGTTCTCATTTCTGAATGAAAGTTTTTGTACAGAAATTTCGCTCTTTATTCACCCCTCCCCCCCTTTTCTGTTGTTTTTGTCGCTTCAAAATTCTTTCTTCTAGAATTCTTCACTCATAACTGTAATTTTTATTATCACAGATTGTTATTCAGGCTGTGAAGCATGCTTTTCTCTGCGCTATTCATCTCCGTAATAATCTTCTGAAGAATTCTGCATTATTAATAGCATTAAAATTTTTAAATTATATCCGTTTTTTTAATAACTATTTTTCGTATTTATCGAATGTTAATAGTTTTTGTTTTCCTGTAGTGTGACAAAAGATTTTTTTTATCTATTTTTTTTTAATTTATTGCTGCATTTTTGTTACAGTCTATGCAGATTTTAAATTGTTATTATGAAAGTGTTAATGTGAAGGTTTCTTTTAAATTTCATTAATTATTGAAGTATAATTTTTGTATTTTAAGGATGTGTATATAATATGGCAAATGAATTATGTTTGTTGAAAAATATTTGTATAAAAATTTTAATTGGAAAGGGTATATTTAAATTAATTATCAGAATGCCGTTTAGTTATTTTGTTCTTCCCGTATATTTTGCCATTTGTAGAAATCTCTCTACTGTTTATTAGTTCATTATAAATTAGGTGTATTTATTTAATTAAAAGTTTATTTTCCAGAGAATGATTAATAAAAAATAATTTTATAATAAAAATAATAAGTATAAATGAAATATTAATATAATATTAAATTTCATGTTTTAAAATAAATAGTAATATTATATCAAATAAAATGTTATTAAAATTTTAAATATTGTGTTTAAATAAAAATATTAAAAGATATTCAACATAAATTATTAAATAGTAAATTATTTTTTAAATAAATAAATTATTAGGTAAAGTTAAATTAATTATCAGAATTTAGTTAAATTGTTTTATTCCCCGTATATTTGACCACTTTGCTGAAATTTCTTCATAGTTTATTAGTTCATGACAAATTTAATTTATTTCTTTAATTAGAAATTCATTTCTCAGAAAATGATTAATAAATAATAAAGCTCTAATGAAAACGCATTAAATTATTTCAACTGATCAGTGGTTGTCATCTAAATCCACCCAACAAATCTATGTTTTCATTCATTTGGAAGTTCATTAAGAATAAGCCTTTTCGAATAGAAAATGAATAGCAATCAATTCGAATGCCAAGAACACTTTTTTTAGAAGCATTTCCAGTCAGTGAGTTTCAAATATTTTTTCTCGTCACTTTAATATGGTATTAGAAGAAAAAAAAAAACCATCTCGAGGATATAAATTTTCAAAAAATAAAATAAATAAATTAGAATGCTTTACCCTATGTCATTTTCATCACAACTCTCGTGAATCTTTTTTTTTAATTCATCAAAACAAAATGAAAAGCGCGGGAAAAAAATTAGAAGAGGATCAGCTTTCAGTCGACCGAAACAAGTGGCTTTTTGATGATGAAATTTATTCCATTTCCATTTCAGAACTTCACTTTTTCATTTCGTTCTCATTTCTGGATGAAAGTTTTTGTACAAAAATTCCACACTTAATTCACCCCCTTCCCATTTTCTGTTGTTTTTGTTTGAGATTCTTTCTTCTTTTTCAGCTTTGAGATTTTCACTCATAACTGTCATTTTTATTATCACGAATTGTTGTTCAGGCTATGAAGCATACTTTCCTCTGCGCTATTCTTCTCCATAATATTCTTCCGAAGAAATCTCCATCATTAATAGAATTAAAAATTTTCATTTAGATCAGGATTTTTAAAATTTCTTTTTTTCGTATTGATTCAAACTTATTTGTTTTTTGTTTTCCTCTAATTTGAAAAAAATACTTCTTTTCCTTTTTAAATTTATTTCATTTTTTGATACAGTCGATACCGACATGACCTTGTAATTATTAACATGGTTATGTGAAAGTTTCTTTTAAATTTGTTTCATTTGCAATATTCATCTCCATATTATTCCTCTGAAGAATTCTCCATTATTAATATCATTAAAAATTTTAAATTTGAATCAGTTTTTCAATGTTTTTTTTTTTCCTAATATATCGAAATTTAATTGTTTTTGTTTTCCTTTAATGTGTCATAGAAACTACATTTATTTATTTATTTTTTACTTTTCATTTTTTGCTGTGTTTTTTGTTAGTCTATGCAGATTTTAACTTGTAATTATTAAAATGCTAATGCAAATATTTTTTTAAATTTCATTAATTATTGAAGAATGACTTTTTTATGCTAAGAATGTGTATATAATAGGATAACTGAATTCTGCTTATTGAAAAATATTTGTATAAAGATTTATAATATATATATGTATAAAAATTATTCCCATCTTTTTAAAGGTTATAATTTTGCTTTTTAATCTTTTATTTTTCCTTTTGTTAAAATGTTGTAGATTATACGGTTATTTCATATCGAACTCACAATATCGCCAAATTATTTGAAGTAATGCACTTTTAAAATATTAAATGATGCTATAATAAATTAAATATTAAATAATATGCCACAATTATTGTTAAATTAAATGAATAATATATTAAATTTTCAGTGATATGTTTAAATAAATAAAATATTAAATATATGTAAATTAATTAACAATATCCAATTTATTTGTTTCATTCCCCTTATATTTTTTCTTTTGCTGAAATCTCTATTAGGGTTTATTAGTTATATATAAATATTAAGCAGTGCTAAATTATAATGTCAATTATCGAGAAGTTCTATATTTATAAAGGTTAAAAATGCTAAATAAAAATAAATAACTATTGTTAATTATAAAACAATAAACAATATTAAATATAAATTATAAATTATTAAATATTAAATTAAATGTTTAAAGAAGTAAAATATCAAGTATAGTTAAATTAATTATCAGAATGCAGTCCAGTTGTTTTATTCCCGTATATTTTACAATTTACTGAAATCTCTTTTATGGTTTGTTAGCTCATGTTGAATTTAATGCATTTTTTAATTAAAAGTTCATTACCCAGAGAATGATTAATAAATAATAATGCTCTAATCAAAACGTATTAAATTATTACCATGGATCAGTGGTTGACATCTGAATCCACCCAACAAATCTATTTATATTCATTCATTTGGAAGTTCATTAAGAACAAGCCTTTTCGAATAGAAAATGAATAGCAATCAATATTCGAATGCCAAGAACACTTTTTTAGATGCATTTCCAGTCAGTGAGTTCCAGATTTTTTTCTTGCCACTCTAATATGGTATTAGAAAAAAAAAATAACTCAAGGATATAAATTTTCTCGAAAAAAATTAGAATACTTAACCCTACGTCATTTTCATCACAACTCTCGTGATATTCTTTCTTTCGTTTTTTTTAATTCATCAGAACAAAATGAAAAAGCGGGAAAAAAAATTAAAATATGATAAGCTTTCAGTCGACCGAAACAAGTGGCTTTTTGATAATGAAATTTATTCCATTTCCATTTCAGAATTTCACTTTTTCATTTCGTTCTCATTTCTGGGTGAAAGATTTTGTACAAAAATTTCACTCTTAATTCTCCCCCCCTCCTTTTAATGTTGTTTTTGTTGCTTCGAAATTCTTTCTTCTTGAATTCCTCACTCATAACTGGCATTTTTATTACCCCAGATTGTTATTCAAGCTGTGAAGCATGCTTTCCTCTGTGCTATTCATATCCTTTAATATTCTTCCGAAGAATTCTTCATTATTAATAGCATTAAAAATTTTAAATTAGATCAGTTTTTTGTTTTTTTGTTTTTCGTATTTATCGAAACTTAATTGTTTTTTTCCCTCTAATGTGAGAAAGATTCTGTTTTTATTTTTTTTAAATTTATTTCCCTTTTTTGCAGTATTTTTTGTAGAGTCTGTGCCGATTTTAAATTGTAATTATTAAAATGCATTGTAAAAGTTTCTGTTAACTTTGCTTTCATATGCGCTATTCATCTCCATAATATTCCTCTGATGAATTATTTATTATTAATAGCATTAAAATATTGAAATTTGATCAGCCTTTTTTAACTTTTTTTTTTTTTTACTAAAATTTAATTGTTTTTGTTTCCCTCTAATACGACAAAGATTCTGTTTAATTATTTATTTTTAATTTATTTCATTTTTTGTTATATTTTTGTTAGTCTATGCAGATTTTAACTTGTAATTTTTTAAATGCTTGTGTAGAGGTTTTCTTGTAACTTTTATTAATTTTTGTAGAAGGTCTTTTGTTGTTTGTGTAATATGATAATTGAATATGGTAATTTGGTAATTCCTTCCCCAAAAGAATGATTAATAAATAATAATGTTATAATTATTAAATTATATAAAAAAATGTTAAAGTAATATTAAATAATAAGTATTTTATAATAAATAAGAATAATGTATCAAATAAAATATTACGCAGTGTTAAACTATAATGCTGCCTATTACAGATATGTCCTATTATAGTTATAACAGTTAATAATAATTTAATAATAAATAAAATATACAATAATATTAAACATATATTATTGATTATTTAACTGTATGTTTAAATAAATAAAATATTAACATAGTTAAATCCATTATCAGAGTGTAGTTCAATTGCTTTATTTGCTTTGCCTTTGTTGAAATCTCGTTTATGGTTTTATTATTTCAAGAAGGAATTTAATGCATTTCTTTAATTAGAAGTTCATTTTCAAGAGAATTATTAATAAATAATAATATTATAATGAAAACGTTTTAAATTAATACCAACGATCAGCGGTTGTCATCTGAATCCACCCAACAAATCTATATTTTCATTCATTTGGAAGTTCATTAAGAACAGGCCTTTTCTAATAGAAAATTAATAGCAATCAATATTCGTATGCCATAAACACTTTTTCAGAAGTATTTCCAGTCTGTGAGTTCCAGATTTTTTTCTTGCCACTATAATATGGTATTAAAAAAAAAAAATATCTCGAGGATATAAATTTTCTCAAAAAAAAATTATAATGCTTAACCCTATGTCATTTCCATCACAACTCTGGTGATATTATTTCTTACTTTTCTTTTTTTTTTTTAATTCATCAGAACAAAATGAAAAGCGCTGGAAAAAAAAATTAGAAGAGGATAAGCTTTCAGTCGACCGAAACAAGTGGCTTTCTGATGATGAAATTTATTCCATTTCCATTTCAGAACTTCACTTTTTCATTTTGTTCTCATTTCTAGGTGAAAGTTTTTGTACAAAGATTTCACTCTTAATTCATCCGCCTTTCCCCTTTTCTGTTGTTTTTTGTTGCTTTGAAATTCTTTCTTCTTGAATTCCTCACTCATAACTGTCATTTTTATTATCACAGCTTATTATTTAGGCTGTGAAGCATGCTTTCCTCTGCGCTATTCATCTTCGTAATACTCTTCTGAATAATTCTTCATTATTAATAGCATTAAAATTTTTAAATTGATAAGTTTTTTTAATGTTTTTTTTTCTCGTATTTATCAAAGCTAAATTGTTTTTTTATTTTCCTCTAATTGTACAAAGATTCTATTTTTGCTATTCTTTTTAATTTAGGTGGGTTTTTTTGCAGAATTTTTTGTCAGTCTATGCCGATTTTAACTGGTAATTATTAAAATGTTGATGTAAAAGTTTCTTTTAAATTTTCTTTCATCGGAGCTATTCCTCTCCATAATATTCTTCTTAAGAATTATCCATTATTAATAGCATTAAAATTTTTAAATTAGGTCTGTTTTTTTAAATGTTTTTTCCGCATTTATCGAAACTTAATTGTTTTTGTTGCCCGCTAATATGACAAAGATTCTGTTTTTATTAGTATTATTTTTAAAATTAGTTCATTTTTTTCAGTATTTTTTTTGTTATCTATGCCAATTTTAACTTGTATTTATTAAAATGTTAATGTAAAGATATTTTTAAATTCCATTAATCTTCGTAGAATACCTTTGGTTTAGTAGCATATAATAAGGTAACTAAATATGGTAATTTGGTAGTTTATTTCCCAGACAATGATTAATAAATAATAATGTTATAATAAATAAATTATATAGAATTAAAATATTAATATATTGCTTATTACGTATTTTTCAATAAATAATATTAATATATCAAATAAAATATTAAGTAGTGTTAAATTACAATGCCTGTTACAGATAAGTCTCCTTATAGTGGTTAATAATGTAATAATAAATAAAAAAATAAACAATAATATTACACATACATTATTAAATATAAAATTATATGTTTAAACAAAAAAAAATAGTATTTAATGCTTTTCTTTAATTAGAAGTTCGTTTCCCAGAGAATGATTAATAAATAATGATGCTGTAATGAAAACGTATTAAATTATTACCACGGATCAGTGGTTGTCGTCTGAATCCCCAGCAAATCTGTATTTTCATTAATTTGGAAGTTCATTAAGAACAAGCCTTTTCGAATAGAAAATGTATAGCAATCAATATTCGAATGCCAAGACCACTTTTTTTTTGAGAAGCATTTCCAGTCAGTGAGTTCCAGATTTTTTTTCTCGTCACTTTAATATGGTATTAGAAAGGAAAAAAACTATCTCGAGGATATAAATTTTCTCAAATAAAAAAAAAATTTAGAATTCTTAACCCTATGTCATTTTCATCACAACTCTCGTTATATTCTTTCTTTTTTTTTTTTTTTTTTTCATCAGAACAAAATGAAAGTGCTGAAAAAAAAATTAGAAGAGGATAAGTTTTCAGTCGACCGAAACAAGTGGCTTTTTGATGATGAAATTTATTCCTTTCCATTTCAGAACTTCTCTTTTCATTTCGTTCTCATTTCTGTATGAAAGTTTTTGTACAAAAATTTCACTCTTAATTCATCCCCCTCCTCCTTTTCTGTTGTTTTTGTTGCTTTTTGAAATTCTTTCTTCTTTCTTCGCTTCCTCACTCATAACTGTCATTTTTATTATTCTAGATTATTATTCACGCTGTGAAGCATGCGTTCTTCTGAGCTATTCATCTCCATAATATTCTTCTGTAGAATCCTCCATTATTAATAACATTAAAATTTTTATTTGGATCAGTCTTTTAAAGTTATTTTTCTGCATATATCGAATGTTAATTTTTTTTTGTTACCCTCTAATACGATAAAAAAAGTTTATTCTATTTTTGCTGTTTTTTTGTTAGAAAGTATGCTGATTTTTGCTTGCAGTTATTTAAATGCTAATGTAAAGTATTTTTTTAATTTCACTAACTATCAAAGAAGGATGTGTATATAATAAGGTTATTGTTTATTAAAAATTATTTTTGTAAAGATTATTTCCATGTTTGTAAATGTTATAGTTTTCCTTTTGCACTTTTTATTTTTCCTTTTTTGTTAAAATGTTGTAGATTATATGGTTATTTGATACCGAACTCACAATATTCCCTAATGATTTTGAATATTTTACATCTAAAATAGTAAATAATGTTAAAATAAAATTAAATATTAAATAACATGACTAAATAAATGATAAAAAATATAAATAAAATATTAAATAATATGACTAAATAAATGATAAAAAATATAAATAAAATATTAAATCTTCAGTAATATGTTTAAATAAATAAAACATATATCCCTAAATTAATTATCAAGATGCAGTTCAGTTGTTTTATGCCCCATATATTTTGCTATGTGTTGAAATTTCTATTACGGTTTCTTAGGTCATTATAAATCGGATGCATTTATTGAAGTTCAAAGAGTGATTAATAAAAATAATGTTATAATAAATAATTTCTTATGTATGAATAAATTAATAATATTACATCAAATAAAACGTTAATAACATTTTAAATTTTATGCTTAAATAAATAAAATATTAAATAATAATCAACACGTGTAATTAAGCATTAAATTATAAAAAATAAATAAAAATATAGTTAAATTAGTTATCACAATGCAGTTCAATTGCTTTATTTCTAGTATATTTTACCATTTGGGGAAATCTCTTTTATGATTTATTAGTTCAGGATAAATTTAATGCATTTCTTTAATTAGAAGTTCATTTTCCAGAGAATGATTAATAAATAATAATGATCTAATGAAAACGTATTAAATTATTACCACGGATCAGTGGTTGTCATCTGAATCCCCCTATATTTTCATTCATTTTGAAGTTCATTAAGAATAAGCCTTTTTGAATAGAAAAATGAATAGCAATCAATATTCGAATGCCAAGAATACTTTTTTTTTGAAGTATTTCCAGTCAGTGAGTTCCAGATTTTTTTTTCTCGTCAGTTTAATATGGTATTAGAAAAAAACTATATCGAGGATATAAATTTTCTCAAATAAATAAAAAAAATTAGAATGCTTAACCCTATGTCATTTTCCTCACAACTCCACTGATATTATTTCCTTTTTTTTTTAATTCATCAGAACAAAATGAAAAGCGCGGGAAAAAAATTAGAAAAGGATAAACTTTCAGTCGACCGAAACAAGTGGCTTTTTGATGATGAAATTTATTCCATTTCCATTTCAGAACTTCACTTTTTCATTTCGTTCTCATTTCTGGATGAAAGTTTTTGTACAAAAATTTCACTCTTAATTCATCCCCCTTCCCCCGCTTGTTTTTCTTCTTGAATTCCTCACTCATAACTGTCATTTTTATTATCACAGATTGTTATTCAGGCTGTGAAGCATGGTTTCCTCTGTGCTATTCATCTCCATGATATTCCTTTTAAGAATTTCCCATTATTAATGGCTTATTAAGTTTCGAAAAATACAAAAAAAAAAAAAGTATTAGAAACTTTTTTTTTTTTTTTTTTTGTATTTTTCAAAACTTAATTGTTTTTTGTCTCCTCTAATGTGACAATGTTACCGCTTTTATTTTTTAAAATTCATTTCATTTCTTATGTACTTTTTGTTAGAGTCTTTGCTGATTTTAACTTTCAACTTTTAAAATGGTAATGTAAATATTTCTTTTAAATTTCATTAAATATTGAAGAATTCCTTTTTATGTCAAGGATGTATATATAATATGGTAATTGAATTTATTTTATTGAAAAATATATGTATAAAAATTTATTATATTATAAATATTTATAATACATATGCATAAATATTATCCCCATCTTTGTAAATGTTATAATTTTCCTTTTTAACCGTTTCTGTTTACTTTTTAAAAATGTTGTCGATTATATGGATATTTCACTCACAATATCCCTCGTTAATTTAATATCCCCTCATCTACTCTTATGTTAATTTTTTTTTTTTTTTTTTTTTTTTTTTTCTCTAATGTGACAAAGATTCTGATTTTTTTTTTTTTTTAATCTATTTTATTTTTTACTGTATTTTTTGTTAAAGTATATGCTGAGTTTAGCTTGTAATTTTGAAAATGCTAATGTAAAGTTTATTTTAAATTTCATTAATTATCGTAGAATACCTTTGGTTATGTGTATAACACGGTAATTGAATTCTGTTTATTAAAAAATATTTGTAAAAGATTTATTTTTGAAATTCTTAAATTAGAAAATTTATCAATCAAGTTTCTTGAATTTTTTAAAGTTATCCTATAATTTGTTTCCCCATTAATTTGATGGACATTAGCTTTTATTTATTTGTTTATTTGACATTTTGCTGTATTGATATAGCTTTGACTATTTTAAATAGAATTTACTAAAATAGAGGTTCGCAAAATAAAGGTTTTTTTTTTTAAATAATTATCATTAATACGTACTGTTGTCTTATGGATACATAAATGCAATTTGATAAACTGGATTTTGTTTGAAATATTTCGTACAGTTACTAAATTGTTTTCTTTAAATTTGTAGGAAATAAAATATTTAGAATATTTGCGGGTTTTACAAATATTAATGCTATTTTAAACTAACAAATATGATATTCACAAAATGTACAGGCTACGGTAATTTAATTATTAATCTTTAAGGTTGGTTTAGATCATATTTTTTTAAATGATTAGCAAAATTATTTACAAAACCAGTGTTTCTATAACTACATTTTTTTTTTTTTTTTTTTTTTGCTTTTAAAAATTTCATTGCTGTAAAATTTATTCAATGAATTTGTATTTTTTTCTTTGTCCCACTCGGTAGACAAAAACATGAAGACGAAATCCAAGTCCAGGAACTCAAATTGGTTGTTCATAAGTGAGACTCTTTAAGTGTCCTCTGGTAAAACATGATAAGCCAGATCGTTGCCTTCATTCGCCCTAAAAGCAGGGTACCACCAGGGTGATCACTGGAGTACCAGTCATGTGCTGGAAAGACACTTCAGATATCCTTAACTGTCTTTCCAAACTTGGTTCGGCTTGTCGCCCTGGTCATTTTCTGCACATTTTGGGCTAATAGGACAGGAACCTACAATTTAAAGTGGTTTCAAAATCACCAAGTTAAAAAAATCAAAAGCTCTAGCTTCAATGAAGTTCTCCTATTTCTGTACTTTGAAAAAATAACAATAATCTACCCAAAACATCACAGAACAAGCACATCATTTGTTATAAAATCCTCCTTCTAATGAAACCCGTGATTAGTGAAAAATCTGCGATGTTTTTGAGGTACACTGGATTTTTTTGGTTACAATTTTTGAATATATATATATATATATATATATATATATATATATACATATACAATGTCTAAAAAATTAAAAATCAAAAGCTCTAGCTTCAATGAAGTTCTCCTATTTCTATACTTTGAAAAAATAACAATAATCTACCCCAAAACATCACAGAACAAGCACACATCACTTGTTATAAAATCCCCCTTCTAATGAAACCCGCGATTAGTGAAAAATCTGCGATGTTTTGATATACACTGGATTTTTTATGTTGCAATTTTGAATATATATATATATATATACAATGTTTAAAAAATTTAAAAAATCAAAAATCAAAAGCTCTAGCTTCAATGAAGTTCTCCTATTTCTGTACATCAAAAACATAAAAATAGCCGAACGAACACACCACTTGTTATAAAATCCCCCTTCTAATGAAACACAAGATTAGCTAAAACCCTTGTGATCTTTTGATTTAAATTCTGCAATGCTTTTGAGACAAACTGGATTTGATAAATTACAATTTTTTAAATATATATAAATATAGACATTGACAACTTTCCAGAAGTTAAAAGTTTTTGTTCCTAAATCTGTACATCGACAAAAATAAAAATATATTTCTCCAAAACATCACATAACAAACACACCACTTGTTACAAAATCCTCCTTCTAATCAAACCCAAGTTCACCATCGACAGCATTCATTTAGTTTGTGAACCTCTCGATTTTTATCAGTGTCGAAGAAAAAAAATAAATGGCGAAGAAGTCTCCTAAAAAAAATTGTGGAACACGGAACAAGAAATAGAAAAAAAGAACAGAAGAAGGAATACTGCAAGAAGAACAAAAACAACAAATAAAGAAAAAGAAAAAATACAAAAAGAAACCCTGGTAACGGAAATGAACTCAGTGCACTATTACAAATCTTAAAGTAATAGGGTTTTTTCCTCGGGTTCCAGCTTTGTTTCGAATCGTTCATCGAGGACCCTTACCAGACGAGAAAGTTTCGTACTTTCGAATACCTTGCAATTGCGAGTGAATTGCGTTCTTATGGCAACTAAGACGGGATGTAAGCTCGTTGAAATTGGAGAGGAATCAGGACAGGTAGAAGAAAATGGCAAACAGAACACTTGAGCACGCGCAGATCTCGGAGAGAAGTAACAGGGGAAATATTGTTTATTTCACTGGAACATGTCCTTCGGTGTGATCCGATGTGAAATTTTAAACATTTAGAAGAAAAACCTATACGGAATATAATGATTTCTATGGATTTTTGATAAAATTATTGATTTTTATTATGCTTGTATAAATTTTTGAGTTTTATGTATATTTTTTTAAAAGCAATCATCCATATGAAGGAATATAATCGCAATTTCTTTATATTTATTAAGCTTAAATATTTAAGATTTTCTTCCATGTGCAGAAATTTTATTAGAATCAAAAATCCTTAGAATTAGCATAGGAAGTTCGAGCAAAATTAGAGGAAAAGGGACAATACAAGTAAGGAATTGAGTTGTTGATCTGATGCTAAAAAATGCTATTATTAATGGGGATGTACCTTTTTTTAAAATATCTGTGAGTGGTACCAAAAATTCATTGAACATTTTGTAGTGTCGGTTTGGTTTGGTTTGCTTGTAGATCTACGGTCATTTTTTTGCACAATGTTGGCTAATTAGACCATGACCTACAGTTTAACTTGGGATTTCGAACCACTAACAAGCATCCATGCTACCGTCAAAATTTGAAATGTCGGCTACATAACGGTGATTGAATATTGGATTCTGTGTTTCAAGAACACAAGCATATTTTTTTAGATCCTTTAAGTAGCGTATATATTTGAAACATTTGCCAATGTCTGTGCGTTCCTGAGCGTTGCAGTTTGAACAAGAAAACTCCTTTATCTTCTCTTACGAGTCAGCATTAGTCGTCTTTCAGAAGTTTAAAATTCCTTTGATCCATTATCAAACCGATACTACACGAAAGTAATAAGTTAGCAACAGCCTTTTGTGCAAAAAGCAAGCGTGCGTTATACTTTCCGTCCAATTTGAAACAAGGCGATTTCAGAGAGCTTGCACGTCATGCATTCAAATTAAATGGGAAATGTAGTTTATGGCAAAGCGACAATTAAAAAAAACGTGTGCATAAATATTAGGCATGAAGGAAGTAAAACTTCATGTGTCTGTGATGGAAATGAAAAATTTGAGGCATTTATCAACAAGTCTTATTAAAGAGAAATATATAATTTATTTTTATATTAGAGAAAAATTGATAGATCGTCATTTTCATTGCTCAAAAAAGAAATAATCGGCTTCTGATAGGGATGGTGGGAAATATTATTAGCCAGCTTTTGTACCTCAAAAACGTGCATGAAATAATTTGGTTTTGCTCCATGGCAATGATCCTAGATTTCAGTCACTAATGGTAAAAAGAAAGCAGTGTCAAAATAATGTCGTTGCTGTTGAGTATCAACCATACTCACCAGTCGTTTTTATCTATTACCGAAACTGACAAAGATTTGGTAACAGAAGTGATGGTACTTTTATGTATGTGGTTGGAGGAATAGTTTCAGCACGGGGCATCACAGTGGAACAAAATAGTACAAGATAGTCAAAAAGTCGAAAAACAAAATTTGGATACCGATAATTTTTTGATGGTTTCTTGAAGTGCTATGAATTTCTTCTCCTATTAAACTTGGTCATAGTTTGGAGGGAAGAATAGATTTATTCTTGAATTCCTGAAAAATCGACACATGAGGATGCGCTTAGACTAATCAGAAAACATTTGAAATTTGGTAATCAATGCAAATTTTCAGCCTTAAAAAATTTGTTAGAAATAGTTTGTTTTATGGTTTCGAATTCTTTAGATCAGTGTTTTAAAGTTTTTTGTATATTTTTTATTTTTATTTCATTAAATTATAAGTGATGTAAACAGTCAATTTTTAAAACAATAATTCAACTTTTTTTAAAGGAAAGAATACTTAAATTCCTCCGCATTCCACACTTGAATTTTTGCAAATTTATTATCTCTCTCTCTCTTTATATATATATATGCAAGATACATTATCTATATTATATATATATTTATAGTTACATATATATGCAATATAGATATATAACTTGCATAAATATATATACAATATCATAATATATATGCAAGATAATATTTGCATAAAAAAAGCTGTAGAATAAAATATTTCTCATATTTGCGTCTTTTTGAGATATTGTTAATTTTATATTGTATGGATTTATTTTTTATATTTAGCATGATTCAGTAATGATTCATTATTTCTTAATGAGATGCGAACGTATTATTAGATGAAGAAGTTATTGATAGGGATTTAGACATTAAAAAGACCTTATTTATTTTTAAATTCTGATGCAAGTAGGAAAGATGTTTTGGCATAATGGAACAAGCAAAACAAGTACAAAAAAATTTAACATAAAACACTTTTTAAAAGATCTATTGCAAAACAAATTACTATTTGAAGAGAAACGTAATACTAGTGCAAAAATAAAATAAAAGAAAAATATTTCTAAAGAACGAAGAATTGGCTAAATACAACCATTTCAACTGTTTGTAGCGAATGAAGCTAGGAAGTCTGACATTGCATCTGAGCATCCTGAATATATCGATTCTTTTTTTTTAAAGAAAAGTGTAATAGAGTGATAGTCAGACGAGGCCAAGTCGGAGAAATACGAGTATGGTGGATATGATGAAACTTAATAACCAATAGCCTGCAGTTTCTCCTTAATCTTTAAAAAACGTGAGGCCTGATATTGTCACTGTTTCACCTTTTCCACAACACATTTTTTCTATTCTACGGTTCTGTACAATGTTTGTATATTTTTGTATCCAATCGGGTTATTAGTTTATCGCAATAAAGGTCTGATGTGAAATTTAATCAGGTTTGTAACAATACCCAGCAGATTGAGATCAATAATCCTCAAATACAAAGCGCTAGCTTTATTTTATGCAAATTGACTTCCTAAGAGTAGGAGGCAAAACTGCCTGGCATTACCGTGGCTCTTTTCATTGCTGCATTGCAATGCACGATCACTTTTTTGTCACCAGTAACCAGGTGATACAAGAATGGCTCATATTGTTGTCTAGCAAGCAAAAAAAAAAAAGCAATAGAATTTCAATCTGCCTTATTTTTTTCGCTTTTTTTTCGTTTTCAATTGAATCAACAGAAAAACGACAAAATTCACTTATCAGTCTAATACTTTAATAAAGATATTCTTGTTCATATTTGATTTATAAATTGTAAATAAAATTGCAACTAGATCCTGAATTGCTGAATGTTACTCAAAATATTTTATAACTGACTAAGAACAAAATTTATTCTAGACTAAACAAGTGTGATAATAATTGACAAGTAATATTTCTAGACATTTATGTATAACAATAAAACGATCGATATGTAATGTTATTAAATATTGCATTCATTTTTTTTAATATGATAGATGAAACTGCTCGTCGAAACTTAATCCTGTAATTTATTAAGTTAACTTGACAGAGATGAGTTATTTATTGTTTTTTTACAACATGGGAAAAGCATCAAATTTTTTTCATCGAAAGAGTCATTATTCAATTTTTTTTCTTTTTAAAAAATGTTCCCAAATTCACCCAACATCAGCCTCTGTTAATTTATATTGCATCAGGAATATTTGTAAATCAAGTTCAATTAATAAATTGAAAGTAATTGTTGGAACTGCAGTTAAAAATAAATGTTAATATTGAGTGAAGTAATTACAAATAGACGAAAAAAAAAAAAATATTGGAAGCACCCATTCATAAAAATGTCTCCTTAAAGAATTTCATTGCAAAAATTGTTGTAGTAGCAATATAGCCAAC